>PVHY01014149.1:0-39290 GCA_004024945.1 Uropsilus gracilis
ACCGAGCAAGACCTAGTCCCAAAAAAACAGCTGGGCGTGGTGGTGCACACCTGTAATCCCAGTTACCTGGGAAGCTGAGGCTGGGGATTGCTTGAGTCTGTGGTACCCCAGGCAACATGAGCCTGCAGTTTCACAGGTAAAAATAGCAAGACCTCATCTCAAAAAAATAAACAAAAATTTTAAAATTAGTGTAACTACAGCATTACCTACTTCTTTGTTTTTATGATGAGCCTATTATTAGATTTTTCAATTCTACCTTTTCCTTTTTTGGTTCATTCATATATTCATTTATTCGACAAATATTTACTATGTATCAACCATATATCAAACAATGTGCAGGGTGCTGAATTTAACGAGAGTGAAAAACACAGCAATAATTTACTTTGTTATTTTCTGTCCTTAAAAAAAACTCCCTCTAATTTTCCCAGAATTCTTTAGTTTTCTAATTTTCTGTGTATAATTATTGTTTTCTTTTCATCCTTGCTTTTTGCTAAAAGTTTCAGATAAATAGATTTTCTTATTATTTGTAACTTTATGAAATACTTCAAAATGATTTTACTCACTGTTTTTCTGCAATTGTTATTTGGGTAAAAATTTCCAAGTAGATTGTGATACGGTGATACGTATACATCTGGTGATACGGTGGTAGGAGAACCCCGGGAAATACAACAATGTATTTTGTATAAATACAAAATTTATATATATATAAGTATATATATATAAATTTCAACTTTTATTATCTACAAGTTTTCCTTTGTCTAAAACCTTTATCAAAACTTATAAAAATCATTAAAATTTGCTAAATAATGCATACTAAAGTTTATTCAGACCCAGCCTCTATAGTTGTGTCCATCTATCTCATCTGTGCCCTCTTATACCCTACGTTCAGCTCTCAACAGAAAATGACCAGTAAAATTTCCCTTAAGAGATTATGATGAGGTTCTTTCTGGTCTAGAATAAATCAATGTCTTAACAATTCGATGAATATTTTCATTTTACTTGTAAGTTTCTCCATATACTTCTCATAAGTTTTGTTTTAGTTACTTCAAGTGTTTGACTAGTTAGTGTACCACTGATTTTTTTTAACTACTACCTTTTCTTCTTGAATTGCACTTTTATCAATATAGATATTCATGAGCTGATATAAGGTACTTTGATGACAAAGGGGCTACATTTGCTATTGTTTCAGTAGTATGACCTTATAAGTCAACAAAACATGAGAAATAGCCACAATTAAATCACATTTTGTTTTACTATCAAGAAAGTTACTGTTTTAAGAGACAGTAAAATTGTGCCTTACCAGTAAGAAGTCTGACAGTGTTCTATCAAATCAAAGGTCTTGGAGTTAAGTGGTAAAATATTTAAATATTTCAAGTGCAAGTTATATGGCCACTTGACTCAGGCTCCTATTAAGAATTAAGTAAAATATAATTTGAGTTTAAAGTACATGGAAATTATTAATACCTTCTTCAAGTTTTGGAGTTGGTGTTAAATAGAGATAATAGAGATTTTTGAATCTATACCCAGACAAATTATTAATAAGCTGAGGGCCAATATAATATATATATACATATATATATATCCTCAGAAAAGACTTGAGATTTTAAAGATTGAGAAAATATACCATGTGTCAATCATCCTGTATGTGCTCAAGTCAAATATGTTCAAGAACATGGTCCAAACACAGGAAAAACTGAAATTTGGAGTCTAGGATAAGAATCCTGTTTTTGTCCTTGGCAGAGATCTTTGTTGGTTAAAAAAACTCAGCAAACTGAGAAAGCAACCCCCAAATTTACATAGGACAAAATCCTAATATTATTTGAAACAAAACACTTATTTAAACATCATTTAATTCAAGGAAGGTTTAGAATCAAGTAAAGAAGTATTTAAGAAAATTCAACAAGGATTAATAGTATTATGTATTCATAAACACCTGCATTTTGGTATTACATATTTAATGTTTAAGAGAATTGGTCCTGTCATGAATTACAGACCAGCCCTATACCTAATTTAGATATGTAACTGAGTAGTTAACCTTTTAATTTAAAAGTATGCATATATATAGAGTCACACATATAAAGAGAGAATGTGTAAGTATTTTAGAATATAGAAGACTTATGAATCAGTGTTTATAACTATTAAATTCATAGTATTTAATAAAAGGGTATTTGTCAGTCAAGCTTTAATAGAAAATGAAGTATGATAAATAAATAAATGCAAGTCTTAAAACGTAATATTTATAAATAATCAAGTTTGCATATGGGACTGAATTATTAATCAAAGATCCCCTTAAGTAGTAGTCATTACAATTTAACTAGTCTTATACATAGAATAACAAGATGCTGACTTCAAAGCTTAAAAAACTCATTTTCTCACTATTCACAATTTCAATTGACTTAATTTCTAAAATTAAAATGTCTGAATATGCTTTCCTGGAGCATATTTACTTTGGTTTCTGTTTATTTACAGAAGGAGGCTTTCTTCTGTATAATTTAATCCATTCACATTTATTACAGTAATAAGTATTTGCTATCTCATCTTATCTTTTATTATAATGTGTTATCGTTGATCTTTGATGGTATGTGTATGTATATAAAGTATATATACATACATATATATACATATATGTATATATATACCCTAAAATATACATATATATATATATATATATATATACCCTAAAAGAAAAGGGAGCATATCCCTAAGCAGAACCCTACTATCTCAGAACCCTACTATCATTCTGAAATTCCTCCATGGAGCAAAACGCATCTACAGATTACATACTATAGTCTTCTATTAGTGAACATGGTTCAAACTGATGAATTCTTGAATACTAAAACTAATTGCAACAAAAGCCATGTACTCATCTGTTCAAGTTCCCCAATCAGCTCCACTTTCCTCCCTGTTAACCCTCAACCCCAAACTGGTTTAAGACAAAACAGAAGACAAAAAAGCCTTGGAAAAAAATAGTAGAAAGGAAAACTGCAAGAAAAAAATAAGAGAATTTAAGCATTTGACAACATAGAGGATGATAGGAAAAACACTCCAGCCAAAACAAAGGGAATGCAAATAAGAAAGAAAGAAAAAAAAAAGATTCAAGAAATAGTGGGCTAACCTGAGAGTGAGCAAGACCAGAATGTACCCAAGTTCAAATTAAAACGCAGTTGGAAGGTTAGAAATAATAACTAAAGCCTATAAGTTTTAGTCACTCTCTATGTTCAAGCCTGTTCTAATCCACCTGTTTTAGCTTATTAATCACCACAACAACTCTGTGGAATAGGTTACATTATTGTCCCTTTTTCTAAAAGATGGAAAAACTGAGATTCAAAGGCTTAAGTCACCTGCCCAAAGTTTCAGAACTAGAAACTGGCAAAAAAGATCTGAATAGGAAGCTTAGCTCCAGAGCCCAAAATCTTACCCACCAAGCCTGCTGTCTTCAAGAAGGAAATGAAAGCTCATCAGAACTACAACAATCTGCACAATTAAGCAACTCAATTCAAGGATAAAAGTAGGACAAGAATTTTTAAAGTAAACAGCTGTAATACGGTGAGCCTTAGTTTTCTTTTAAAGTAAAACTGTCTATCATGAACACAAATTAAGCAAATTTACTTCTCTATAAACCTAAATGCAATGATTCCCTGAAAAGTAATTCCTAGAAGAAGATTCTAATATTCAAACACTGATTGGTTTTCAATATTTAGAATCAACCTTTAAACAAGGCACTGAATATTTAATGAAACTAGTTATGGAGCAGACCATTCTAGCAATGTGTAAGTCTGAGAGGCAGACTGGGGTTACGGTATCAAGGATATAGAGGAAAGGTAGAAGAAATTAGGGATATTATATGCTCATTTACTAGGCATGAATACTGCTTAGAGTTGGTTTAGTCAAGAAACACAAGAGCTGAACAACAGATGCTTTCTTAGGACTTTTCAAAAGTTTTTTAAATGAAAATTACATATAGCTAATCTTAAATGATTTTATAGTGAACAACTATATCTCCAGGACTCATAGTCCACCATTGTTTTACTATACTAATGAGAGATTTAGAAATTTTAAATGACGTGCAGAAATGGAGGAAGAGAGGATTATAGTAGTAAAAGTACACTTAATTTGTCAACTTTCATATCCGGATTAGAAAACAGCTTTGAAAGCCAAAAGACCAAAAAATAATACAGATTTAGCATATTACACAGAGTACGGAGATAACCAACATTTCTTTGAAATGCATCAAAAAATAGGATGGAATGATCATTGGAGGTATGAATAGATGAATAAAGCAAATGTAGAATGTTACATTCTAGACCAGTGGGTATGTGGGTATTTACTATAGATGTTTATCAATCATGCTGGTTAAAATTTCTTTGGTGAAATACTGACACAGATGTGGTTGAGTGTGATCAAATATGAATATTAGCATAAATGTCAGTATTTACCATCGCTCTGTCCTCTGCCGGGCATGCCACAGACATTTGCCAGTTCTTTTTTTTTTTTTTTGAGACTAGGTCTCACTATTTTTGCCCATGGAACCACAGGCTCTCGTTGCCCGGGGTTCCACGGACTCAAGCAATTCCCAGCCTCAGCTTCCCAGGTAGCTGGGATTACAGGCACGCGCCACCACGCCCAGTTATTTTTTTTGGTACTAGGTCTCGCTACGGGTCCCAGGCGGGACTCGAACCGCGATCCCTAGCCCCAGTTGCTTCATAGGCTGAAGCTTACAAGCATGAGCCACCATGCCCGGCCTTGACATTTGCCAGTTCTTCACAATGCACGTGGAGCTGTCTGACCGCGTCTGGTCAGTAGGTGGAAATGATGTGCACCGCTTAAAGGCCTGGCCCCTAATACCTCCCGCAGGATTCTCCACATGATCTCTCTTCTGACTGCTGGTAGATCCAGCACAATTTGGAAGTCAGACATTAATGAAAGTTCAGTTGCCTGAGCCTTTAAACACCCCTCATTGGTGCCAACAACAGGCTGTTACTGGAGGAAGAAAACAACTTTAACTGTTTAAAGTGGTTATTTTGGGATTCATCTTTAGTCATAATTAGCATTAACTATAACTAATACAGAGTGGAACTTGATGAGTAGATAGAAGCTTTTACTTCTGTTTCATGTCATTTGTACTCATTGCCTAAAACACATGCATGCAAATTTTAAAGCAAATAGTAAGCAGATATCAGTTATTGGAGACATCAGGGAAAGTCATCCAGGTTCACCTTTTACCAAGGTCTCCTTTAACATAGAGGGCTTCTCTGTGTGAACATAAAGAGGCAAAATGGTACTCTTTCCTGTTTTAATACATCTCCATCCGGGCCAATTCATCCCTTTGTCTCATCACCCATTTGACTCATGTGACAATATAGAAATGTCCTGCTTTGTTTTAAATACCATCCAGTGGATATCAGCATCTCAACCTGTGCTGGGGTCTAGGATGATCAAACAGATGAAAACCAGAGCCCAGCAGACTCTCCACCAACCTCACTATACCCAGATCCCTGTGAGTAGTCCCCAGTCTACCCACCTATATGCAGCAGTGCCCTCTGACAAGCTTATTAAACACTGAATGTCAACCAGGACCTTTGAAGAAGTAAGAGATGTGGTCATCAACATGTTCAGATTCTAGCTGCCCTCGGTCATGCAAATTTTCATGTCTCTTACTTCATTTATTTCTCTTGCCCATCCTGCAATACCATAAGAAATCACAATGACCCACCACAGAAAATGACTGATACCACAAAAGAAGAACCTTGCTGTCAGGTTGGCCAATTCCAGGAGAAGAAGCAATAGTAGAGAACCTGCCTCTGCCTCAGGCAACCCCACTGGGAAGGAAGAGTCTCCACTCCATTCTTCTTTCTCAGGTGTTTCTCTTTAATAAACATGTTTTATTTCTAATTCTTTTTAAGTATTTGCATTTCAAAGTATAAAACTGATTCAATATAGGAACCTTATACAAATCAGACCTAGGTGTCACTCTCATCTTGTCCATTTGTACCACTCTACTACTCTCTTACCGCTATTATTCACCTCCTGGGCTCTTGCTTTGATGACTTATTGGAGGACTTGTTCAGATTTTAGCCTAACACATTATATTGCCAGTGGGAGGCCCATACTTCATCCCAAGCCCCAGGGTAAAGCAGAATGAGGATACATTAATCTTTAACAAGACTCTAATTTCCAGGATCTCATTAATTCATTCTATAGGATTTTATCATACCACTAAGAGATAAGTTGAAATATATTCACACTTGCAGCCAACAATAGCCCAGCATTTAAAGTCCTAAGATTTTCTAATCAGGTATCTCCAGCATATCAGACTAAGTTACTATTTTGAAATTGTATGAGTCTTGAAAAATGCACTAACGTAAGTAACCAGCACGAAAGTGTCCTTTTCATCTCCTATCCATTAGAGTGCTCTATAAAGCAAGGTCACTTAGAAATTGGAAGACAAACACCCAAATAACTTTTAAAAGCTCTAAAAGAGAGACAGTCTTTTCATAGTTTTGACAAAGGAAATGATACACGGGGGTTTTCACACTATCTTGGCAAGTCGACACTAATACGTGTTTCAAAAGTGTTAATATACTTTACTTAATAGTTTACCACAAGGTTGTTTATGACAAGGACATTTTATAAATACTGGTTATTCTGCAGGAAGAAGTTTGGGTAAGTGCTATGTAAATGCCCCTATATAGTAGGGAAGTAGTTGCTCAAAGTATTAACTTCATATCTAAATTTTCTCTTCAGTCTTCCTTTGTAGCTGTCAGTATTTTTGAACCTGGTTGTTGGATCAGTCAATGTACTACAAATGTTGTTGAGGCACCTACCTTGGCCCATATCACTGGGATGATATGACTAAGCCTACTTGGTCTCCCTGAAAAGAGCAGCTCAGTGAGTAAAGAGCTATGCAATGAGGTTAAGAGCAAAGTTCTGCTTACAACACTGCTCCCCATTCTCAGGAAAAGTCATTTGGACAAGTCACTCCGCTTCTCAGAGCCTCAATTTCCTCATTCAATACAAATCTTAAAAATTACTCCTTTGAAAAAATTTTTTCAAAGAAAATTTTTCCAGAAACACTGTTCCTAATCAGACAAGAAGCAATTTTTGAGGTTAAATTAAATCCCATTTGCCTCATGCGACAGTACAGAAATATCCTGCTTTGTTTTAAATGCAACCCAGTGGTTATCAGCAGCTAAATTTGTGCTGGTGTCCAGGATGATCAAACAGATGAAAACTAGAGCCCAGCTGACTCTCCAAGTTCACTTTAATATGTGAGGAAATAAAAACTTGATAAGGAAGAGTTTCAGTATCCCAGAAGAAGCACAAACTATTTTGGGTAAGAAACAGTCACAATCAAGCTTTTGCTTGGTCTGAGTATGAGTAACAGATCTGCTGACGGATTGCCACCTTCCACAAGACTCCAGAAAGTGTGTACTATGCAAATGATACACTGCAAAACGGACAATGAACCAGAAAACCACTGCCAAGTCACAGTTTTCCCTGCAAAATGCCCAGAAAGTCTGCAAGAACTGAAGAAGGATACACGAGACCATGTCTAGACTGCAGATAAGAGGAGAAGTCGGATCCCACCACCTTGAAATCTGCATAGAAGACCCTCGGCCCCCCTGGACCCCTCTCCACCCACCCGGCCTGCGTGCTCCTGACCACGGGCCAGGCTCCTTCCTTCTCCACTTGCAGTGTCCAGGCAGCACTAGGGCTTCCAGGTACATGTTTATGGTGAGTGGCATTTCCTTGTCGTGGAGCATGCACAGGTAATTTCACAACCCCATTAACGCATTCCAAAAGCAAGAATCACATCCCGGGAACTTCACCTTTCCACTCGCCCCTCTGGCGCCCGCGGGCACAGCGGCAGCCGCTGGCCCGGGATGCCGGTGGGGGAAGGGCGCCCGTCCGGGGAGGGGGCGCGGCGCGACCCTGCCAAGTGCACAGACCTGGTTCGGGATCCTCGGGCCGCCCGGAGTGGTTGCCCATCCTAGGCCGACTCGAACAGCGGCCGGCAGACCGGCCTCAGACAGGGTGTCCACAGTGCCGCAGATCGCGCCGGCTCCGACTGGCTAGGCAGCTGCGTCCGGCGAGTCCGCTCTAGTCAAAGAAAGGGCCGGGCGCCTTCCAGTTCCCGGCGGCGGCCGGTGGAGCCGCTCCTTGCCCGCGCGGGCGGGCTCCGCCCACCTTATCTGCATACCGCCACTCGCAGGCCCGACCCTTCAAATCCACGCGGCCCTCTCTGCGAGACCCGCCCACTTATTTGCATACGGCCCGCCCACTCCATCAATCGTCCACGGCTCTGGAGTGTCCAAAGGGTGCCTCCCACGCATGTGAGGGCCGCACCCACTGACGGACTTCACTGCAGCTGGACACAGTAGGCTGGAAAAACCCCACTCACTGCGGGGAAGCTGAAGCCAAATGTCACGGGAAAGGAAAAATTGTGTGCATAAGAAATTAAATCTTCTATCAGGACAAGAAAAATCTAGGCTTGGCATAGAACAGGCACTTAATAAGTATTTTTGGGTGAATGGATGAGCAAGCAACTATGAAAAGGTGATAAAAAAGTGCTGTAAGAAAGACTTGTCCATACTCCAAAAGGAACACTACTTAGCGGTAAAAAGCACATAACACAGACTAGTTCTAAGTGGAAACTGTTTTGCTGCATTCAGAAATTACTAACATGGAAATTACCTTGAATAACTTTAATAATTAATATCATGAAGAAGATACTTGGAACAATTAAATCTCGCAGTGGGAAATATTTTCAACCAACAGAATCATCAGAAGAGCTCACTGGTTCTATCTCCTACATTGAACACTATGACTGTTCTTAGTTCTTACCTTTCAACTTCTTAGAACACCATCGATCTATCATTCTCAGCTCCTGAAGACTTTATTTCACAATATCACACTCTCTTAGTTTTCTGGCCATCTCCCTACTTGTTTCTTCTCAGTCTCCTTTGTTGGTTTCTCCCATCTAGTTGTCCTTCACCTTCAGAGTCCAGAGTGCCCTAAAGTTCAGCCATGTCTTTCTAACTTGGTCATCATGACGACATGTGGTTTTTTAATACCATTTTCATATCTCCAGCCTGGTGCTGTCTTCATGAACTCCAAGTTCATGAAGGTAGTTATCCAACTACCTTCTGGGCTACCTACCTTCATTTAGATGCCTTGATAGGCATTTCCATTTATCTGGAACAAAACCTAATTCTTGATGGTTCAGAGAGTTCTTCACTTTCATAAATGTTATCTGTTGATGCCCATATATTGTATATGCTATCCAGTACTTCTCAGCACTTCATTACTACTACCTGTTTATGGCTATGGTCATTTCTTACCAGGATTACTGCCTTCTAATCACTCTCCCTTCTGCCCCTCTGTCTTCGGAGTTCAATATTCATCAAACAGTCAGAAACATGCCTCTAAACCTAGGTCAAACCAAGTCATGCCTTCATTTACAACACTCCAGTTGATTTCTGACTCACTAGACATGAAAGACAAAATCCTCACAGACCTCCAAATCCCTAGATAATTTTCCCTTCCACCAGTGGACTCATTTTCCTCTCTCACACTGCTAGCATGGCCTCCTTACTGATCCTCAAACAAGAATGGGAGTGGGGGGAAAAATAAGTCAAGGATGCTCCTACACCAGAACCTTTGGACTTAATGTTCCCTCTATTTAGAATGTTCTTCCCCAGGTTCCTATATTACACGAGCTATATGGTT
Organism: Uropsilus gracilis; assembly: GCA_004024945.1. Lineage (NCBI taxonomy): Eukaryota > Metazoa > Chordata > Mammalia > Eulipotyphla > Talpidae > Uropsilus > Uropsilus gracilis. Next base: position 9,730 of record PVHY01014149.1, read on the forward strand.
CACTCTTTCTCACTTCCTGTATCTCTAGTCAAATGCTATTTTATTACAGAAGGGTTCTCTCATATCACATTAAGCAGTTAACCAGATGCTCAACACACATGCATTTGCTTATTTTGTTGACCAATATACTTATCAGTATTTAGTATACTATGTATTTACTTGTTTACATAGAGCAGACATGAGTGAATGAATAGGTTATTCTTATAAACAAAAGTTCTTACGCATTACTTCCTTTCAGCAGTAATGTCATGAGTTGGTTTCTTCAACAAAACTTTTGTTGGATTAAGGCTTGTAGTTCTATTTCTCTTACCTACAAAACCTAGTACAATGCTATGCATAGAAACAAGTGTAGTAAGGCAAATACACTACATAAGATTTTAGAGAATAAATGCATATGAGATCACGCTCACCTTAAGAAAACTGAGAATTATCCTAGAAAAAATCATTGATTACCCAAAATATTTATGTAACAATATATAAAGGCAGAGCATGTGAGCACTCTAACAGAGGCCCAAATTAACTTTAGGAAGTTTCATATTTATCCAGAGATTTTTGGAAACTGATAATTCATCATATTAATCCAGTAAAGTGTTAGGCAGTTAATATGTATCTCTATATGAAAGATGCCAGAATGACAACCCAAAATAAAACTGAACTTCTATGGCTAGTTGAGAATATCTATTCAAGTCTTGAACATTTTTCAAATCTTGTTTTTGTCTTGTCTCTGCTGGCACATGTTTATTTCAGGCCTTTCTTTTTTTCTTTTTCTTTTTTTTTTTTTTTAGACTAGGTCTTGCTATTTTTGCCTGTGGAACCGTATGGTCATGTTGTTGCCTGGGGTACCACAGACTCAAGCAATCCCCAGCCTCAGCTTCCCAGGTAGCTGGGATTACAGGTGCATGCCACCACGCCCAGCTTTTATTTCAGGCCTTTAATTCATATAAAGATGAACTGACATTAACTTTCCAACTTGCCCCTTGCATTTTTGTTATTGCTCAAAGTGCTCCTCCAAGGAAGTTAACAAAAGAAAGCAATTTCATAATATCCCACCTTTGCTTAAATAACCCCAGTTATTCCATATAATATACAAATACCCTTCATTATCTTGGATGCCAACTCAGTGCCTATTCAAAAGTATACACTTCCATTTTATATTCCAGCAATATGAAGACAGTTGGGTCTGATTATTTCAAGTTTCTGTGCATTTGTATCTGCTATATTTTCTGTGACTTGATACTGATGAAATGACCTCACAATTTTAAGTACTAGACAATTAAAAGCATTCAGAGGTAACTTTTGAAAGCAGCATAGTAAAATCATTTTTTTAAAAAAGTAAGACAGTAACAATACATATTCATACTGGGAATACATACATAATACATACCAGGCAAATGAAAAATCAGTTATCTAGATGTTCCGTAAGTGGGGAAAACTTCCCAGTGAAATCAAAGAGTGTGTTTTTAAGCAAAAGGGTAAGTAGAGCTGATGTGTTCCAAAGACCAGTAAGTAGTAAATAATCTCAAAAAGTGCTCTAGAGATAGTAGTTGACACTGATGTCAAAGACCCTATGATACTGTTTTCTAAATGATAATAATAATAATTCTAAAGTACTATATTTATATATGTGTGGTTTCAAATTTGAAGTGTAGCTAAGTTGATAAATCAGACATTAAAATTATAGATTTCCTATTTCCTCTATAATCAAAATATTCATTTAAGAAAAGTTTTAAGGAATCTTCATTTAATAAAACATACCATATACTTTATAATATATTTATATACAATAAAATGTATAGGTATAAAATAAAATTATATTTAGGCATGTATAATAAATACTATGTGCATGACTCCATTTTTATTTTAAAAATATTTTTAAGTTAGCACATTATTATTTAAAAAATGGAGTCATGTTTTATTTTAAAAACCATTTTATTTTTAAAATATTTTTAAATGGCATACTTTTATTTTAAAAATGTTATATCATCCATCCATATTAATCTATATAGAAGCAAATTTGGACATGCGTATAAAAATTATTAAATATAATAATTTGCATCTGAATAATAATGATAGATGACTTTTTTCCACAGCAGTTACCTCTAATGTCTTCACAATAAACCTATTTTATTTACTTCAATTATCAAAACACACAGAAAGAAAATAATGTACACATCCTTAAAGCAAACAATTCTTCTAGGATTTATTCAAATGAAACAATTAAAGATAATTTTTTTATATATCTTTGATAATAGTTTACAAGATAATAATTCCTAACATTTACTGAGAATGTTTACAAGATAATAATTCCTAACATTTACTGAGAAATAATTATATGCCAGGAAATACTCAAAGTATTTTTATGTTTTAAATTTATTTAATCAAGCAAGACAAACCTACCTTTTTTTTAAGTTGAAAGAGGCAAATTTATTTTAAAATACAAAGGGATAGATAGGAAATAAAGGAGATAGAAAAGCAAGACACCCTGGAAAGCCCAGGGTGGGGTAAAGATTTACCAAAAAACCTATTTTTAACCCAAATTAAAGATAAGGAAAGGACTCTTTGAACCTGTGTGGGTCCCCTCCCCAAATTTGATGATTCACTAGGAGGACTCACAAAACTCACATGTTTTTTTATGCTCAAGGCTGTGATTTACTGCAGTGAAAACAAACGGGAAAGGAAAGGACCCATGGGGCAAAGTCCGAAGGAAACACAACACAAGTTTCCAAGAATTTTCTCACTGTGAAGTCATATAGGGTGTGCTAATCCCCTCAGGCATGAGTTGTGACAACACAAGTATACGTGGTGTGTATATGAGGGAATCTCATGAGAAATTCATCATCTACCTCAGTGACATCTACCTTTGAGTCACCTAACCTCTGTTTTTTTATACAACATAGCATACATCCTCAGTGTTGAAGTCCAGCTGAATCACGGATACCTAATTTAAAAGCAATTCTTTCCCCCCTTTTATAAGTAAGGGACTCAGGCTCAGAGAAATTATGCCATCTTGCTCAAGAACATATGGATTAAAACTAAGGCATTAGTATTTAATTCAGAACTCTTGGCTCCAAAGTATTTGTTCCTTCTTTCTATACTATTTTGTTTCCAGTAGAAGCTGGACACAGAATCTTCAGAGAGAAGGCAATATTTCAAGAGTCAGAAATGCCAGTCATTTCTTGCAATAAATAACCATAAAATATGGGAGATAATATTGAAAAATCTCTCTTAAATTAGAGAAAACACACTTTTGAATTCAACAGGGAATGACTTAATTACAGATAACTTTGCTATATCTAAATGAAAGATCAAGACATGATCATTAGCCCTATAAACTACTACATACAAAATTCCCATTCTCTCTACTTACCTCTGTCACTGATAATGAAGTGACCATGCAGTTCACCCCGAGTCTATGACAGCTCTATTATCTACCTGCCACCTTTCTTTGGAGCTTGGTATATATATAATAATAAAGAAAAATTCATTGACCTTCTTAATATATATATATATGTATAGCACTATCTATTTACATTAATTTATGTTTCTCTACACTGTACAAGTGAGCTACAAGCAAGGTCATGCTAATATTATTAAAAGGTATTTTTCTAGCTTGATTAATTTACTACTATAACTTGACCTTCAACCCTATTGCTAACTTTCCCCCAGTTATTTCTGGGGATCTCAGAAATGTGTCAGACTTTCTCAAAGCAAGGCTTCAGCAAGTCCTTAGAATGTGCTCTTTATGTTCTCTTTTCCTAAGAACCACCTTGGGAAGTTCAACTGCAACCACCCCCCTCTACCCTCCACTCCGCCTCTACCACTCCGCCTCTACCCTCCACTCAAGGGCACAAGAAAGCTTCCCGCCAGGTGCAGTGGCATGTGCCTTTAATTCCAGCCTAAGAAGGGAGACCGAGATTGGGAATCACTTGAGTCCACACGTTGGAGACCCATCCGGGGCAACATAGCGAGACCTAGTCTCAAAAAATAGCTGGGCGTGGTGTGCGTGCTTGTAATCCCAGCTACCTGGGAAGCTGAAGCTGGGGATCACTTGAGTCCATGGGGATCACTTGAGTCCAGGCAACGTGAGGCTGTGATTCACCAGGCAACATAGCAAGACCTAGCCACACACCCCCCCCCCAAAAAAAGAAAGAAAAAATAGAAAGTTTCCCTTTTGTCTCAGCCACTGGAGCTGCTCCACAGAGCAAGCCCACCATCTACCCAAAGTTGCTGGTGTCTGCAGTGTCTGTGCCTCACACACAGTCTGATCTTATCCCTGGTACCGAACTCCTTTCACAGAAGCCCATGTGGCTTGGAAACCCACTGCACCCAAAGTTGCCTCCCCCAACTTAGCAACTATACCAATATTGTCTTCATAGCTGTATCACTGGCAGGACATGTTTAGAAAGATAATTATGAGAGTGTAGCATTGGCTGCTTCCGAGTGGAGATGTTTTGAATTATGCTTTAACTTTCTTTGTATTTTTCTACATGTTAGGAATGTTTTAAGCTATCAGGCTTTAGTCATTTTAATATAAATGAGTTCATTCTTCTTAGACCTTATTCATTACCAACACTAATAAAGTAGCTTTATATACACTAAGCTGACAACAAAGAAGTTAAGATTTTCCAGGTCTTAGTGGGCCTAGATTACTTTATTCAATAAATAACATTCAGTATCTGTTTTATAAATGCCACTATTCAAGTTTTCCTTATTCTAAAGGAAAAGGAGTGACCTCAACTTTCTTAATAACCGAATAGCAAATTGCTGAACAGAGACTAGGCTCACACAACAAAGAAAAGAAAGAGTAATTTGAACATGGAGAAAAGAGTAAAAGAGAGGATAATAAGACTAAGTGACTGAATCAGAAGAAAAGTTCCGGAGGCAAACAGCATGTCTAAGAAAACACTCTAATGATGAAAGGTTGGCAGGAACAGTCAGGGGAGGATCTATAGGGACAGAAAGCTGATTAGGGGTTGCCTGGAGCTAGGCATGGAAACAGGGATTGACTGGAAATAGCACAAGGGAATTTTTAGAGGTGTTGGACATGTCAAGACTTTTTATTATTTTAATTTTAATTTTGGAGGTTATATTTTTTTTTCTTCCACAAGTACAACGTTTTACTTCCCTCCACCACTCAAGACTTTTATTTCTGAACTTAAGAACCCCATCTTCACTCTGGTTCAGTTACCATAACTGAAGCCTGCAGTGCCTTACTGTCAGGAATAAAGGCACAGATTCTGAAGAAGATGAGATAATGGGATAAAAAAAAAACAAAACAGGTATCACCCATACTGGGGATGTACTTGTTTACTGTATGAGCTGCCAGCAGGTCCAATAAACGGGGTTCAACTCGGAGCAACAGAGAAAAGAGAAACGGTAGAAGGCAGGATATGATGAATGTTTTAACAAAGACAAACAGAGCCACAGAAAACTTTTTAAAAGGGGAAAATAAAGCACATCCCCTTGTGAGGAGATGAAGAAAAGCTTTATGAAGGAGGTGTCCTTTCATGGTGAACAGCATTTCTGTCACTGTCCAGAGTGACAGGAGGGGCCGGGGCAGCGGGAGGGTGGTGCCTGGCATGGACATGCGCATCTTGACCAGCAGGCCCCAGTGGCAGGGCCCTGCCTTTGTTCATCACAGTGAACAAAGGCTTGATTGTGAAATAGTCTGGGGTGTGTTCAGAGAGCAAGCCACCCTGTGGCCCAGGCTCAGTGCTCAAGGCACAAATAAGGGAAGGAGATAAGATTGGAGTGAGATCATCCTGAATCAAGGCTATCCTTAAAACAGTGAGGAGTGCCTGATGGTGCTGGAGCAAAAAAATGGTCTAACCAAAGCTGTGAATTGGGGAGTCACTCTGGCCCTATAGAGGGTGCTCTCTTACAATGCCATATACGTAACAGTTTACAAATAATAACCAACACACCCATTTTGACAGGACACACTTACTAACCTCCCCTGGCAAACTGAATGCCATTGGCAGGGGCACTTCTACTCCTACCATTCAGTTTGTCAGCTGTTATACTTGTGAGCTTATTTGCATAATGTAATTACTAAGTAAATTGGTGGAATCTGAGCATAGAGTGAGATTGTTTCTTCAAAAGCTACCCTGCAAGTTTTGAAAACACTCAGTAAAGGTGAATCTCTAAAATTGTCTGCAGCAACTATAAAAAGCAGGGAAATATCTATACTGTGAAAGGACTTTGTGTGCTGGCAGCTGAAATACATAAATTCTGGCTACTATTCAAAGAAACTAAACTGGAAACCAAGCAAGATGTATGATAACTATGGAAAAGGGATAAAGATCTCCAACTCACAGACCTGCTCCAAGAGAATGCCTTGATCTTGTAACTCAAGGTCAGTGCATCGGTATACACTTCTAAATTTAGTCAAAACTAAAATGTCTTCAAGTATAAGTGCTTCATTTCAAGATTCCCTGATACAACCAACTTTGTCAGTTCATTGACTCAGATGGGTCCCAATCGCACAGGATGAATTTGGAACATATATCAACAAGTAGTACAACTCCAACCAGAAGACCACTATGTTGTAGGTGTGACAAGCTTGGCTGGATGGGGTCAGGTGGGCCCAGAGGAAATGAAAAGTGGACAGATGCACTGACAAAGACAGTTACATGTTGAAGGAAGGAAGCTAAAAAAGATAACATGTACTGGGTGACAAAGAAATGGCACTGCAGTCATAATAAGCTCAAATGTTACAAGAAGCAGTCAACTCTGCAATGAAGGAGAGTTTAGTTTAGAGGAAGTCAATGAGAACACAAATGTAAAATGCAAGAGAACAGGGACTTCTGTTGTTTTGTTAATCACATTATTCCCAGAACTTAGAAAGAAACCTGGAACAAAGCGGGTATTCTATTTGTTAAAAGAGTGGATGGACACCTAACAGAATATTACCAAGATGCCTTCAGCAAACAATTGGAGGAGTGTTTCCAGAATCCAAGGATCGAGGCAGAGATGCAAGTTTGGAAATTGCCATGGACTTTGTCTATTTATCTTGCAATCTTAAGCACTGGGATAGTGTCTTCAATTTCAAAAGAGACTGAAGACAGCTAAGAAAAGACCTTTGACTTTAGTAACAGCCCCTTCTGTGTTAGAAAGAGCTTTAAGGCCGGGCACGGTGGCTCGTGCTTGTAAGCTTCAGCCTATGAAGCGGCCGGGGCTAGGGATCGCGGTTCGAGTACCGCCTGGGGCCCGTAGCGAGACCTAGTTCCAAAAAAATAGCTGGGCGTGGTGGTGCGTGCCTGTAATCCCAGCTACCTGGGAAGCTGAGGCTGGGGATTGCTTGAGTCTGTGGTACCCCGGGCAACAAGAGCCTGCGGTTCCATGGGCAAAAATAGCAAGACCTAGTCTCAAAAAAAAAAAAAAAAAAAAAGAGCTTTAGTAAAACCCTTCTAATCCTAGCACCCACAACTTCTCCACTAAAAACTTGTTCAGTGTAGAACAAATGCCACTCTGGAAATAACAGGGAATTCTTTATTTCCTGGGGTAACATACTTATCTCTGAATGTCTGTAGTGATTATAACATTCTTCCATATATTAAGTCAAAACCTGGCCCCTAATTTTACTCCTTGGAATCAAAAGGAAAAAGTTTAATTTCAACTAAAAAAGGAATGGGTTGACAAGGTGGAAATGATGATAACTTTGAAAGAAAAAAACATGTCATCTCAGGAAAGAAATGCAAGGAGAGTCTGGGCAAGATGCCCCAGAGTCTAAGCAGGTAGATTTTTTTTCAATTACCAAAATTCTTAAGTGGGAGATTCTATTAAGGAAGATGATTGAAGAGAAAATCACATTTTATATGAAGAGCTACATTTCAGGTTCTGCTCTTGGTTCTTCATATATGCCATTCCATTTCATTCTCATAGCTTCATATGATGGATCCAATTAATCTCACCTTACAGATAAGGAAATGAATTCATGGAGGCAAAAAGCTTGTCCAAATCACACAGGTTTCTCCAAGGGGGAGCAAGGGATATCAAGGGAAAAAGGAGGAGGTTCCTGAAGACACCAGTGTAAGTATACAGATTATTCCAGAAGTCTTCAAGCAAACATGAGGGCATTGATAAAAATTGAAAGTTTAACACATGGTCTTGGATGAGTTTGAAGTTGGTAGAAACATAAGAAAGTGGTCTGGAGAGCTAATTCTGAAAAGGCACTGAGGTTTGTTGAAAATGTTAAGTGCAAAAATCACCTGGATACTCTTCAGCTTTGCAGGTATTTCTATGTTCTTCCAAAATGATCTTTGCCCAGCAAAGTGTAGATCAAATCTTAATGAGAGAAAAATGAGAGTCCAAGTAAACCACCCAACAAGCTTAAATTTCCTGGCCCAGGAAAATTACATCCCAAATGCTGATAACTTGTGAATGAAGTAACTAACCTCTATGAATAACCACTGAAGAATCATTAAACAAATGTTTATAAGATGTACACCAGAAGGAGGCTCTCTACATTATTGGGCAAGGGAGATTTTTTTAACTTTATTAAACTCAATAATCCTGCTCCTCCCAGCTTCTCCCTACAAACAGGCTCAAAGCAGTAACACCTTGAATTTTCACAGACTCCCTACTTTTTATCATGCAAATTCTAGCCATGCTTTTTAGCTCCCTGCCCTTTGCAGCTCCTGCAGCCTAAAGACATCCAATATTTTTAGGTATGGGTCCTTACCACCACCCTCAACCCTTATTATGTTTTCCCAAGCCAGAAACAAGATTCTAGAGTGCAGACTAATTTATTACTAACAAAGTGATTACCTAATTATTTACTAAATAAAGGAACATATAAGAAAACAAAGTGATTACCTAATTATTTACTAAAGAAAGGAACATGTAAGAAAACCCGGATTACCCCAACATTGTCCAAAACCTTCAGTCTCTCTTAACCCTTGTTCATCTCACCAAAGTCTAATCAATTAGAATTCAACAACATATTGCTTCAAACATAGGGCATTTTTCTTTGGTGTGCTCCAGCTTCCAAGCATGTAGTCAAAGGTGTGATGTGTCTTTTCCTTACTGTCCTCCTCCAGGTAGTAGAAAGAAACTCCATAGGCCAGGAATCAGCAAAACTCATTTTCTTCTCAGGCCTAACTCACATGGCCTCTCCAGAAATATTTGAGTCAAACTCAATAAGACAAACTCCAAGATGGAATTCAAATCTCCAACCTCTCTTTTTAGCTTTCAGCAGGGACATTCAGTTTATGCTTAATAAAAGCCATGAGTTTACCAGCCCAGGCCAAAAGTCCTGAGCCTCAGGACCCTTGGCCCTCATGGTCTGGCCTCCATCTTTCCTCCCAAAATGGCTGTATCCCTTCTTCTTTGTTTCAACCAATATTTGTCTATCTCTTGCCAAGTCTTCCCACCAAGAGGACTCCCGTTGGTATGAGGGGAGAGTCTTGTCAGGCAGGTATGCTAATCAAAATACCAACCAGCTCTCTTTGAAATTTGCAAGTCTATAGCAACAGGAGAGTAGCTCTGTATATATCAGCTCTGTTAACAGCACCTAGGGGGTAGGCTTCTGCCATCACCTATAGAATGAGATGGAACAGTCTTTAAAATACACTGGTCTGAGAAAAGATGCAAGAACAGAATGGTGTGTCCATTTATGTTGCCATTTATGTACAGAAAGGTGAGTGGATACACAGCTGCTTCTGTTGACCTAGACCTTGTTGAGGAAAACTTTTCATTGTACTCTTTACATTTTAACCATAGGAATTGTAGTACATTATCAAAATATGAATAAAATTTCAAATGTTTTACCTGATAAAAGATTAGAATTTGGCAGAACAGATTTTTAAAGGGATGGCTGATAAGGGCATGAAAGGAAACATGCTGATTACTATGAATCAGTATGGATTAACTAGGATTTAAAAAAAAAATCACTGGAAATCAGTCAAAATGCTTCAGGACCCTTTCTGTTTGCTTTCATTTTAAAATCCACAGACTTGGCCATCCCCAGTAGTAGGAGAGATAATGGTAGTGGAGTGATTTGCTTATGCCCCACAGTTAGGATGTGGCTTAACAAAATTGTGACTGTGTTCTCACATGTGACTTTCTTAAAATCATTTTGTTGCTCTACTCTATTCATATCTTGCCTTCCATTCCTGCATATCAACTCCACATACGATTCCTAATGCAATACCTTGTGCATAGATTGTTAAGTAGTTGATTGAATTTACTATAACTCATGTTCTGATGTTCCAGAACTAATACCCAGACATAAAACAATCTCAACAGCTGTCTTTTGGGATTAATCAGATAAGGACACATATTCTATCCAAACATTAAGAAAATCTGAGTGAGATTCAGTTGGGAGGAGCTATCAACAGAATATACTTCTACTCTACTGTGATTGACTTAGGATAGCTACTCTCCACAGTATTAAACTAATCCCCAAGCAAGGAAATCAATATGCAAACAGACAATTGAATGACAAAGTGAGTAATCCAAACAAACATTAGGAGAAAGAATGTAGTAACATTGAAAATCTACTTTGTGCTGGCAGCCAGGAAAAGCAGCAAACAAGAGCAGATCAGATCATGTTTTCCACCGAGGACTCGGACATTTCAGAAGGTCACAGCCAAGTTCAAGGACTGTGACTTTAATGCCATGAATATTCCATGAATTCAGTGGAAAGACTTCCAGTTTCTCTTTCATCCAACATGATGTTTACACAGAACCAGAAAAGTAGAACTTTTCTTTGGAGCATAAAACTTGTTTTACCATGGGGGCCTATATTTGTTTTCCTTTTCTCCTTTTTCATAACAAAGCCTGGGTTACTATTATCAGGTCTTTTCATTCTGGCCACCAATGGGCTTGAAATAAGGAAGCAACACTTCTGATCATTCTCTTAGAAAAAAATAATAAATTAACGCCTATGTTTAAAAGAAGAAACTGACCCCATACAAGCAAGGCCTTTAGTCAGTATGTTCCAACACAGAGTACAGTTCCAGTGGAAAATGCCTTGTCCTCTACGGCCTATACCCAATTTTTTCCAATGATTCCTGCCACATTTATTCATAGTACATATTGTACATTTCAACTGAACATTCATCAGTGATAATCTCTCCACCTCTAAACTTTATTGATATAATGCCACCCTAACATATAACTCAGTCATCACTATAGCCTCACCTAACACATAATTGATTTCTCTTTCATGGCACAGATATCTCTTGACTTAAGTACAGTGAAATCTAACAATAGTGTTATGTTTGATTGAATACTATACATACAGCATGAATATATGTTTTAAGAATAAAAAAGAAGAAAACATTAACCTACTAGCTGCTAGTGGGATGTTCCACAATACATTTATTTTGTATAATTAACTTGTTGACTTATAATATTGAGTCACTTATTCCCTTCAGGTTCCCAAAGGAACTTATTTTATTTCATTTTTTTAGATTTTAGTCCCAGGAAAAAGTTGTGTGTTTCATTAATAATTGGCTTTTTCTCATCTTATCACTACAAATCAGGTTTCCCTCTTTCCTCTGGCATCAAGGAAACTCAAAGCACATTGCTTCTACTGTACTTTACTTTTAGTTTTTTATTTTCCCATTCCCCTGTTTCCTCATTTACTTTCATATTCTTGCATTTCTCTCTGCAAGACTTCTCAAATTCTTTCATATGACAAGAAAAGGCACAAACACTTTAAATTTCAATCTTCATTTTTTTAAATGAGTATTTCACAAAACTCCTCAACCATCCATGTTTATAAAAATAAAGCTAGCTGACTAATATGTTGAATGTTTGCTGTCCACTTTCTGCATGGTAGCTCACAATATAAAATTTCTGAGAGCAGGAACTCTCCATAATAATGACTGCTCACATGACACTGGTAAAGATGGAGGTACACCAGGCAGCACCCCCACTTTTCTTTCCCAAAAGATGGGGTCCTAGCTACAAGAGTACCTGCACCAGAACCCATCATATGAAAAGGCTAAAAAAGAAAATCACATGATCATATCAATCAATGCAGAAAAAGCATTTGATAGAATCAAACATTCATTTGTGACAAGAGGAAAATTCCTCAAAAAAAATTAGAATAGAAGAACACAGGGAAATCTTCAAAATCTAAGGTTAGGTAAAAAGTTCTTAAGGCATGATCCATAAAAAGAGAAACTGATAAACTGAACTTCCTCAACATTGTAAACTTTTGCTCTATGAAAGACCTCAATATGGAGATGTAAAGGCCAGAGCTAGGGAGAAAATATTTGAAATCATCTATCTTATCCAACAAAGAATTTGTATCTAGGAAATATGAAGAAATAATAGAACTTAATAGTCAAAATAAATGAAACAATTCAATATAAAAGGAGCATAAGCCATGAACAAACATTAGACAGCAAATAAGCATGTGAAAAGATGTCCAATATAATTAGCCATGAGAGAAATGCAAATTAAAACTAAGTTTTAATTAATTGATTAAGATTGATTTAATTTAATGACACTATCTCATCAAGGCAAGGATGTAGATATAGTTCCCACTGGTGTGAATGTGAAGTGCTATATAGCACTCTGAAAAAAAATCTTAGTTTCTTTAAAAACTAAACATGAAACAACCATATGATCCAGCAACTGAATTCTAGAGCATATTTTTTCCTGGAGAAATGCTCCACAAATTGTTCACACTAAAACCTGTACACAAATGTTTTTAATTTTATTCAAATATAACAAAAAAGCTGGAAATGACCTAGATTTTATGGGTGAAGAGATTTGATGGGTGAAGAGTAAAACGATGGTGCATCCCATGCTACTGAAATATTATGGGAAAAAAGAAACACACTTTTAACATGCACAATAACCTGGATTAACCTCCAGAGAATTAGAGTGGGGGAAAAAATCCCAAAAGCTTATATACTGAATCATTCCCTTTATATAATATTCTTGAAATGGAAAACAGACTAGTGGTTGCCAGAGGTTCAGGAAAGGGTGGGGGAAAAGGGAAGTGAGTGTGTCTACAGGAGGACCACTGGATGAATCCCTGTGATGAGAGAAATGTTCTAGAATCAGACTGTCAATGTCTAGTCCTGGTGTGATAGTGGGCTATATTTTCCAAGATGTCACTATTGGGTGAAACTGGGTAAGGGGTGCAGGGGTATCTTCCTGTATTATTTCTTACAAATATCTCTGAATCCACAATTATTACAAAATAAAAAGTTCAATTTAAAAATCTAAGGTATATCTTCAACCTTTATATTGGCTTTTCATTTTGATAAAGTTTATTTTAAAAGTATATACTTTGAATACCAATATATCTTGGTTTAATCTCTGAAGCTGATAACAAATTGTGAAATGACAGATAATAGAAAATATCAATATAGAACTCAAGGGGAAAAGCCGAGAAGAAAGAAAAGGATTAAAGTTGGTCACACAAAACCCATCTATCGGTGATTTTTCAAAAAATTATTTCTTCAAACTCACAACCCAAAATCAAATCCATTCAAAATCCGGGAATTTCATATTCTCTACTAGGATATTCAATTGCTGATCAGAACACTCTGAGTAAACAGTGGAGCCTCATTTGTCTTCCTGCCCCAGACCTTACGAATGTCAGTGGTGTGCCTGTTCTCCTTGCTCACTCTCATTTCTAGGTTGTGCCAGCATTCATGAAAGTGATAAAACAACAATTCCCTGAGTCCAGAATCAAACTGTTCTACATCGAAACACAAAACCACTTTCTCCATAATATTATTTTCTAGGAGAGCAGCTACCAGGCAAATCAAGGTAATACAGCACTTGCTATACTTCAAAATTTACCCTGAGGTACCAGCACTACAGATAGTCATTGGTGTCATACTGCCCCTAACACCACACCCTGGATCTCCATCTACATACAAGTATCAGCCAGCCTCTGGCACTTTCAGTTCTCTACATTACATTGATTTTTCCTACTAATGTATATGGGCAGGTTATTGATGAATTTTATTTGAGGATATTGAATGGCATGTTACAAAATATTCATCATAACAAAGGGAAATGAGGTTGAGCCTCTGGTTAGTTCTTTCAGCTGACCCGCTGGCACCCGTTTCTCCTTGACTGCATTGCACTAGTGTCCGCAGAAGATAACTGCAGCCAACTAAGAACCACCTTATAGTTGATAGCAAAACAGACCAGGAAGCCAAATGGGGCAATGATGTCACCCCCAGGTAATCACCAAACAGCAGTATCAACAATACAACAAGACCAAAACCAAAGAAACTTTTAAGATGTCCAAACTATACTTCAGCCTTCTGTTTTCCTTACTCTCTCCCTGGCGAGTGAAGTGCATCTTTTTCTTCTTCCTTCCTTCATAACATATGAGTTAGCCTCACACTATACAGTAGAGTTCTTCCTAATTTCCAGTTCCAGACACAGACATTGCTCTGTGAAAATGGAAGAGCCCAGAAAAATCATCAGATCTATATGAAAAGTTTTGGTAATTTGTAAAAGGGGAACATTCTGAGGAAACTGAGTGAACATGTACCTGTGAAACAAAGTTATAGAAAAAAATACAGGCAATCTTAGAAAATCTCCCATTTGCATCCTCATTAAAATTCAAGGAGCTTTTATAGCTACAAAACTAGAGCAAGTCATCATGAAGAAAGACTGAGAACAGAGAAAATTGATAAAGCATTAAATACATAATAGTTGAAGTAAAGAAACATGCAAGCATAGTAAGTGAAAAACTTACTAAAATCAGAGGACCAATGATTGGAATGCATACCTAAGAGACCAAGTACACACCTACTTAAATTTCTGGAAGGAGAGAATTGGGGAGGGGGGGAATGTTATAATCACAACCCTGGCTCACAAAACTCCTCCGTTCAGCATTCTGTGGACAGACCCTCCAACCCTCAGACTTCTCAGTTCCAAGACATCCAACATTCCCTTCCTCCTCTCATGCCAGCAAGTCAACTTATACCCTGTGCTTCTCTCTGCCTCAGTTTCCTAAGTCTTGGCACCAATATTTACTAAGCATGAACTGGGATAGTCTGTTTAATCTCCTTATGTTGCAGTCATCTGATCTATAAAATGTAAAGGATAATGATCCTGTGTCATAAAGTATTTATAAAGATTAAAGAAGATAATATTTATTAAGCACTTACAACTGTGTTTAGTTGTTAGTTAAACACTTACAACAGTGTACCCATAGTGTACCAAGAATATTAACTACTACTAGCATTACTTCTATTTCTAGATGGAAATCATGGAGAAAATAATACTTCCTACACTCCCCCTCCCCAGTAAATGGCATGACAATAGAATGCTGGTGCCACACCGGGTTTGAATTTGAGAACACTGTCTAACCCACTCAAACTTATTACTTCATATATAAGATAGGTGATAAGAATATCTGCCATTGGGGGTAGGAGGGGCACAAAAGACTAAGATGATGGTTCACAGGTGATAAGGTGGTCGGAGAATCCCAGAGTAGATAACAATGTAAAACAAAATGATATAATAAATAAAAAGGAAAAAAATACAAGCAATAAAAAAAAGGAATATCTGCCATTTGGGTTAGAGGAGTCAGCATCCTTCCACCTTGGAGAGGATGCATATTTTGGGTTAGAAGGGAAAGTAGCTACTTTCCCCTGGGTCTAATGCAAGCGACTGGGGAGTGGAAGAATACACAAACCTTGAGAACATGGATACACCTTGGAGGTGAGCCTGCTTCGATAATCTCAGCCACAGCTGCTTTGTCCTTTGAGATGTCTGAAATTTTGTAGCTTTAATACAATTTGGCTAAGGTGCAATTAGCACTGAATATTCATTTCAATTTATTTTTGTAAACACTGATATCAGTTTAAAATATTAACATACTTTTAGAATCTCACTGTGCTAATATATAAAAACACCTAAACGACCATTTTTGAATAAAACCTGTGTGACTAGAGGAACCTCCTTCTGGTTAACCTCTCTCCAGAAGAGATCTGTGTGCAGTTCTCATCCCTTGGGCATTCAGCAAATATCATTTTATTTGCCTCCCTACTAATGTGAACAGGAATCAACTCTACATCCACCTTCAAACCCACCAGCAAAATTAGGCAATCTGACTCCTAGGTTTTAGGTGGAAGAATAAAGAGCAGGGACTTGGATGGCTATTTTCACACCCACATTCATAGCAACATTATTCATAGTAGCCAGGAGGTGGAAACAACCCAAATCCCATTTGTGGGTGAATAGGCAAAATGTGGTCTATATACACAATGGGATATTCAGCCTGAAAAGGGAAGGAACTCCTACTACACATGCTGCCACATGGTCAAACCCTAAGGGTGCAGTGTTAAGTGAAGGAAGTCCAATGGACAAAGGACAGATATTGCAAGATTCCGCTTTTCTGAAGTACCTAGGTCAGGGAAACCCATAGATACAGAAAGAAGCGCGGCCACCTGGGTTGAGGTGGTCCACAGGGGATTATTGTTTATAGGGAGAATTTTAGTTTGGGAAGACGAAGAAGTCTGGAGATGGACGGAGGTGGTGGTGGTTGCTCCACAATGTAGATGTATTCATGCTGCTGAGCTGCACACTTAAAGACATTCAAAATGGCAAACTTTTTGTCAAGCATATTTCACCACAATAAAAAAGAACTTCATCAGACAAGTTAAGAGTTGGTTGATTCATCCCATTTAAATATATGCAAAATCTGACTATTGCTTCCAGTTTCATGGCCACAACCAGTCCAAATCACCTCTTTCTGAGTATCCTCTGATGTGGTTTTTCCACTCCATCTGTCCATTTTCAACAGGCAGCCACACTGCTCCTTTCAAAAATGAAGTCAGTTCAGGTCACTTGTCTACACAAAACCTTGCAAAGTTCCCCCAAGAGAGTCAGAGCCCCAATGATTGCTACAAGGTCCCATGCCCCAACCTTCCCATCCCCCACTCCCACTGCCCTCCTCCTCGCTCACTCAGAGTCCACACTGGCTTCTTTCCTGACCATGTCACCTTGGATTACTCAAAGCCTTTGCTCTAACAGCTGTTTCTGCCTGGAGCAGCCTCTCCCAGGCCTGGTGGACAACCTTCTGCATCTTGTCCATATAGCTCAACCGATGGCAGGAACCTCTCACCTGCTCACCGATACATCACTTTTGCCTAGAGAAGTTCTGGGTACATAGCAGACAGTAAGAACAAACAAACAAGCAAACAGCAACCCACAACTTGTTGAATGAATAAATAAAAAGAATGTTTCTAAATCAAGTGAAGGAGCCACAGTCAGACTCAGGGCTCCAATGCAAGGGTGTCAGTGTGTCAACAAGGCTGCCATCTAGTGGCTGGATTCTTCTGCAGCCGGGAAGGGGCTGGGGAAGATTCCCAGTTCGCGTGACCTGGAGATGAGCAGTTTTACTAGCTTGGCAGTAAGGACAACCGCCTACACACAAGGCCCCATCCCATCGTCTGAAATATATACCTCTTGGGGAAGATGAAATATATGCAAAGTACATGCTCAGGAGAAAAGGAAAAAAGACCCTACTTGGTTTGTAACTCAGATAATCATGTTAATTGTTAAGTGTGGGGAAAAAAAATCAAATAGGCAGATAGTGAATGTAGAAGTGTAGAAGAATGGAAGAATGTCCATAGGAGATACAAAATCAAGCTCATCTGCCCTTGCTGAAGTCAAGTTTCCTGATCTGATAAAACACCATGTGAGGTGATAGACTGAGAGGTCTGCACAGCGGTGAGCATAAGGGCAGTTGTTTCCTTTGAGGTTGTTGCTGCTGCTGTGTTTCTGTCACTGCTGAAGCAAACTTCAGCATAGAGAGCCCCAGGAGACAGTGGCGACCTGGATATTAGAACCTAGAAATAGTTTCAAAAAGACTTCCAGAAAAATGGTCATTCATTTCCCCTTCAAGCAGTTCCCATACCATCTGTGTTAGATGAAAAGTTAGCACTCTATGCAAGTGTGAGCAACAGAATAATTGTCGTCACCTGAAGATTAGACATGTTCTGCTGATATTAGGTTTAAGCGATTCTCCCTAAGGACACATCAATTCCCCCCCCCCCCCAAAATCAGTAAAGACTGATTCTATATTTGGGTATTGTGAATTTAAAATTGAAATATTATAATTTTATGACAAAATCTTTTTCAAAGTTAGTATAGTTGAGAACAAAATGCAGATAATGCCAGACCATGCATTACAGAAACTTGTTCCAAAGTCAAAAGTTAAGAAACTAAGACTTCAGGACCACAAAAAGGGATTATTACATAATTTGTAGTCACACCTTATCTTTAAGAAAAAAATCAACTACCTATTATCTTTGCATTTTCCTTGTTTTCTTTGTTTTTATTCTTTCTTCATTATAGAGAACTGCTTTAAGTAAGCATCTAATGGGGATGCTATTTCTAACAACTAAATCCTGTCTGGTTTTGTCTCAATGACAGTAGGATTTTAAAACTTGAACTTGTTATCAGCACTTTGAATTTCCTGTTTTTCATGCATGTCAAATAAAAATAAAATGCCACCAAATATTCAAAATAACCACCTAACACTATGTACAACTGCAGAGATAGCAGCACCTGAAACAGAAATGCTGGCTGGTCACTTCACCATACAGACTGCTGCTCCCATGATCAATTTGTTGGCTGATGCTTGGTTCCAAGTTCCTCATGAATGTGGTATTTTGGGTACAGTTATTCAAAAGCTGATTGAAAAGTGTTGAGAATGATCTACATTTAAACATAAAAGTTCCAGAGACAGAATGCAACTTTTTAATGCAACTATTATGTTGCATTAAAATTATAACTAAATTATAACTTACTTATAAGTCAGAGGTAAATTAAATTGTAATAACTATAGGAAGCAAAACTGAATCTTATTCTCTAATAGCATATTGCAGTAAACCAAGTATGAACCATTTTTGTCCTGACAGCAATACTCTTAAGGATATCCTCAATTTGACACAATAAGGAAGCCAGTTCCCCAGGGATGTGAAAATGTGTCCAGTATTAAGAACCAGTATTGAAACAAGACCCTTCTCCAGAATCCAGGAGAAAGATAGCTTATGTTATCTTTAAAAATTAAATAACTCTCCAACAAATTGTTCAGAAACACCAGAGAAGACAAATAGAAGAGGGAGAATTTGGTTAAGAAAAAAAAAAAGGTTTCAGTTAGCATGTATTTACTCTTTTTAATTTTTAAAAACAAGGTATACATGTCAAAATTTTTTCAAATGATAGCCAAAAGTCCCCTTCCAATCACTTTCAATTCTAATAACATGAACATTTTAACACTTTCAGAAAAACCATTGTGATCTCAAAATTTAATAAATATAAACTTTTAACAATTAAAATCAACAAGATAATTCTATTTCCCCATGTATACCTTGATCTTTCCCTATCAGTATCACAAATATATTGTTTCCATTTTCATGGCTGCATAGTATTCAATGATCCAAAAATCTCATTGTATAACCAGTCTTCTAATAAACCAGTTACACTCTTATGTGCTACCAGTATTTAACTATTATGATAATATCAATATGACAATATAACTGAACATCTTGTTTAGTTACATTCCCATCCTTTACTAAGTGTATGAGTAATGTTAGGTGCCAAATAGTAGGAATCCTTTTAAGTGCAAATAGATATTACTAAATTGTCCTTATGTATCAGCTATATGTGGTATGCTGCACATATAGTACCAGAAACTATCAACCATTTACATTTTTGTGAGGGGAAATATTAAATCAATCATTGTTTAGATTTATGTTCCTTTATACTTATGGTTTGACATTTTTCTACTGGCTATATGAACTATTTCTTGTTCACATATATAAACTCTGTAAATAAACCCATTGTTACATATAAGTAATATCTTCTCTATACAAAGCAATTTTTTATATTATGTGATTTTTCACCATCCTTTATGCTTTCAGTGTCTGTTCCTACTAGAAAGACCCTTGTGAGGTCAAGACTAAAAATAAATTCTCTGATGTTTTCTCTTTACACTTTCATTTTTAAACATTTGAATCTTGAGGTCACTTGAATTTATTTTGATGAGAGGAATTAGATTGGGATCCAGCTTTATCCCAATCCAAGACCTAATTATCCAATATCTAATCAGTCTTTATTTCTCAGTGAATTTATCATCTTGATATAAATTGCCTCCTTTTCTCTAGACTACTTATGGACAGTATGTTCTGGTCTTTGTCATTGTTCCCACGATCTGCCTGTCTCTTTTCCAATTCCAAGATACTAAAGATTAGTTCTGTGAATACTACTTTTCAAAAAAGTTCTGAATATTGTAGAATAGTTATTCTTCTAGACCAGATCTTCTTAACACAATAATATTGATATTCTGAGCTGAATAGCTTATTCAGCTGAATAAGATGAATATTGTAGAATGTTTAGCAGTATCCCTTTTACCACTAGATGTCAGTAGCACCCTTAGTTATGACACCAAAAATAGCTTAGACACTGTCAATTATTCTTTGCCCCCAGTTGAAACCAACAGCATTTAATCAGTGTTTCCACTCCTGCATTCCCAATGATATTTTAATTAGTATGGAAATGAATTAATAGAATAACTGAGACATCGTTATCATATATATATACCTATTAAATTACTCATTGCTATACTTAATCTTCCTATCCAAGAGCCATGTGTATACTTCTACTAAATTAATCTGTTTTTACATCTAGCAAAATTCAAAGTTTTTTATATAACTTCTTATACAGTTACATTTATATTTCATTCCTTTTTTTTATTTCTTATATTGTTATCTTTTCTAACTAGTCACTGATTTTTTTCAATGCTATTTTATCCTACAACCAGGCAAACACTAAACTCTTAATGTAGCCATTAGATTTTTGAACATTTTAAGTTTTTTCTAATGGTAATATTTTCTGGAAACTAATTTTTTAAAAAAATGTTACTATGTGTGATTTTTCTTCCTTATTCCCAATTATTTACACACATTTATAGCATTTTTGTCTTATTGCCTTTATTACTACTTGAAGAAAAAAATTAGTTGACAGTAGTGATAATAGGGAGTCTTGAATCATTCTCCAGGATTTCATCATTTAAGTATAATGCTGATTTTGGTTTGAAATACATGTATTTTAATCAATTTAAAATGTATTCATAGTTCTGGCAAGATGGCAAAAGAATAAAAAGTTAGCCATACCTACTCCCCATATATACAACAAAATACTGTAAAGACAGAAACAACAGTGCCTGAAGGATGACTGAAGGATCAATAGCTTTGTAAGGAAATAAGCATAGCAGAGAGGGTTGGGAAAATTGCAATATAATTTTTTATGGAACCCTACTGGGGCAACATGATCAAAGAGAGGGCAGATATGAGCCTACTTTTGTTGATATTGTGTAGGGTAAATGAGTTGGTTAGGTTTTTTACCCTTCTGCCATTAGCCTCTATGACCAGTATCTGTGTTCCTGTGCCCTCCCAGTGATTGTACATGCCTGGGTCCAGTAGGAATGCCCATGTGGGAGTGGGTATGCCCATGTGGGCATACTTGTGCCTATGGGGAGAAAAGAAAGTGGTGTATCACCCTGAGAAGAGAGCATGGGGGAGGAGAGAATAAAACATGAGGAGAGCACTAGAGAAGGTCAGAAAGAAAAAGAGGCCCAAGAAAGAGAAGATTCCTGGGGGGCTCAAGGGCTTGCCTGTCTCCTGGCCTATGGCCCAGGTCCTGGCCCTGGCCATGCCCTGCCTGGTGTGTCTATGTAACTGCTAGAACCACTAAAGAACCTACACAGATTTGATATGCTTGTACACAACTGGTGTCACAAATAAGATGGTTGCACTGCATGATGGAAGGGATAATGCCCACATCAGGGACTTTAGAATCTGAAGACAGTATTAGAGAAGAGAACACACAACCAGCCCTGGAATATGAAGAGACTTATGTTCCTTCATAAGGGACAATAGGATTCAGGGGAGTAGAGATCCATCGTAAATGCTGGGGGAGCAAATAGACACAAGCAAGGGCAGAAACTATAGCTCAAGAAATCAACCAAGGAATCAAGATGGGAGAGCGAAAGATCTTATGCCCCTGCCAGTAGGTGTGCTTGAGGCCATCTGAATAGTCCTTATAGGGACAGCTTAGCCCTTACTTAAAGTTGCTTGAGCCAGCAACCCCCAGATGTGGGCAGCTGGAGCTCAAGGCTGTGGGGAAGACTTGGTTAGAGAAATGAAATGTGTCTGAGAATGTGTGTGAGATTATCTATAGTGCTGTAAATAAGAGGCTTCCATCACAATTCACTTCTCTATTGGGGGAAACACCTATCACACCCTGGGGCCATTGCTGGGATAACATTCAACTAAGGTGTTGCTGCCTGTAATCCCAAATTAAAGCATCTAGGCCTTGGCAGTAGGTGCACTGCAAGACAATGTTCAGCAAGTGAAGACCATTGGAAACAAAGCCTCTCCCACCCCCAACAGAGGCTCCATCTTGACCTCAGAGCCCTCTCAAAGCCACACTCCCTGTGAGGAGATTGAGAGAGAATTGCCAAGGACAGAAAGCCTTTAAGGCCTGCACAATCAGCCACCAGAAACTCATGCCCCTCAGTCTCCCCCCTTCCCCAAGGCCATCACAGCTGGAATTATGACCTGTCTGCAGTCAGAACTCACGCTTCCCAGATCACTCTTTGGCCTGCATCCCTGGGGAAGAGAGCTGGTCACAGAATCCACAAACCAGAGCTAGACCACAGCTGAGAGGCCAAGCTTGGTCTCAGGCTTGTGTGGAAGCTCTGAGGAGCTGGCCTAGGAAGTTGTAGACTTCCCCCTCAACTCAGGTACCTGCAGTCTTTTAGAAAATTTGAATTCATTGCACTCTTGGTACTCTCTAGCAGCAATCTCTTGGCTCACCAATGCCCGAGCTCCTACTTCTTACTAGTATTAGAGTGCTAGTCATCCAAAGAGGGACAGAGGTTTCAGTCTGTAAAAGCTACAGACACACAGGATCCTTGACAAACAATCTAGGATTATATCATGCAATCTATTATCTTAATAAAATGCCAACACATCAAGTTAAGTAAGGAACATTGCCTAGTTCTGCCCATAAACATTAAAAAATGAAGTATCAGGAAGATACCACAAATGATGGAACAAACCCCCCCCTGGGAAAAAACTAAACCCAGTAGAACTAGGTAACTTAGCTGAAGAAGAGTTAAAAGTAATAGTCATAACTATGCTTATTTAAAAAAAGAAAAATAACTAATAAACAAATTGAGAATTATAACAAGAGAAATCATGACAATGCTTCAAAGGGAAATAATGGACTTAAAGAATTCTATAACCGAACTTAAAAACATAACAGAGGGGTTGAAACAGTAGACAAGAGGAAGCAGCTGATAAGATCAGCAAGTTTGAACACACAGTAGTGGAAAACACCTAAATGAACTGGCAAGATAAACCAAAAAAAAAAAAAGTTAAAAAGATCAAAAAGAGTTTAAGAACTATCAAACAATATTAAGAGAAATAATATTTGTATCATGGGGTTCCAGAGAAACTTTATTTAAAGAAGTAGCATCAAGACATCAAGAATATCCCTCTCAGCCGGGCACGGTGGCTCGTGCTTGTAAGCTTCAGCCTATGAAGCGAGACCTAGTCTCAAAAAACAAAAACAAAACAAGAATATCGCTCTCATTGGGAATAGATTCTGATCAAGAGGCCCAAAGAGTCCCAAACAAAATAAATCCAGACACACCGCCAAGACATATTAATGACAAGGGAAGAATACTAAAAATTTCAGAGAAAAATGAGTCATAAATCAGTAAACCCCATTATATTTATCTGTGAAATACTTTATGATAGGGAACAGCATAATATATTTTAAAATCCTGAAAGAAGGATTTCCAACCAAGGAAATTTTATCCTACCAGACTATCGTTCAAAACTGAAAGTGAGATAAAAAGCTTTATAAGTAGGTAAAAGCTAAAAGAATCTACCATTGAAGTTCAGGGAGATGAGGTAAACTTCCTGAGTCACGCAGTTAATAAGTACATGAGTAAGAGATTTGAAACTACATCTATCAGGCCCTAAACCTTTGCTGTTTCTCTTATGTTTGTTATGAGTAAAAAGAATAAAGGAATAATACTTTTAAAATTATTATTTAAAAGCAGTACAAAATAGCAATAAAAAATATTCCCTAAAACAAAACCCTGGGAACAGATGGCTTTACAAACGAATTTTATCAAGCCATTAAACAAGAACTAATGCCCTTCTTTATCATATATATTATATTTCATTTATTAAATAACTTATTTTTAGTGTTGAGGATTTTTAAATCTAACCTTTGAATAACTATCAAATATGCAATACAGTATTATCAACTGTAGTCATCATGCTGTACCTTATATATCCGTGACAGATTATGTAACTAGAAGTTTATACCCTTTGACCTCTTTAACACATTTTATCCATCCCTCACCACCAACCTCTGGCAACCATTAATCTGTTCTCTACATATTAAAACCTAAGTTTTTGTTTGTTTTTTTATTACAAGTAAGGAGGTTACATCATCTGTGTTTCTTTCTGACTTATTTCACTTATATTTGCTAACATTCTGATCTTAGATTTTTGCATCAATATTTTGAGAATGATTTCATCCTGTCATTTTTCAGAGGTAATCTTTGTAAATTTTTGGAACCAGTGTTAGGCCTGCTTGATAAAAGTAAGTTAAGTAAGTTGTACTTTCATATGCTGTATTTTTAAAGTCAAATGTATGTGTTTATTATGATACCAATTTTTGAAATAGTAAAACCATCATATAGAAACACAAGGCCATGCTTCCTCTTACATCTAAAAAAAAAGACACATACGCTTTACAGATCCAACTTTTTGAAAACTGAATAATTTAAAGATACCTTTGATAAACTAAACTGGATTGTGACTTTTCTTTTTTTTTTTTTGAGACTAGGTCTTGCTATTTTTGCCTGTGGAACCGCAGGCTCTCGATGCCCGGGGTACCACAGACTCAAGCCATCCCCAGCCTCAGCTTCCCAAGTAGCTGGGATTACAGGCGCGCACCACCACGCCCACCTATCTTTTGGAACTAGGTCTCATTACGGGCCCCAGGCGGGACTCGAACCGCGATCCCTAGCCCTGGCCGCTTCATAGGCTGAAGCTTACAAGCACGAGCCACTGTGCCCGGCCCGGATTGTGACTTTTTATGTAAAAGCATGAAAAGCATAAGTTAATTATCTTCAGTTGATTATAAATTAATAATGGTATCCTTCAGCGATTTCCCCAACTTTGACAATTTACAACACAGCTTCATAATAGTCTGTGAAAAGCTTAGCTTTTTATCTATGTGCTTACAAAGAAAACTAAGTACACTCGCTAATGTTCTAGTTTCCTGTGCTCTAAACTCAACGATAGTTATTTTAAAAAAAAATCCTTTTCTGTTTCTTGAAAAGCTAGTAACACTGAGAAAGTTCATGAATTTCAGCAGCCACTGCTAATTAAGCAAACTTGAGCACCATTATGTCTTCTCAGTTTTCCGTAGAATATAGGACAAATGTTGTATGTATGCTCACCTCTGTGAGAAAACTGTGGGGTTAATTCATTCATCTAATGCACTTGGTACCAAGACAGCCCCTGAACAGACATCCACATAGCCTGGTTCTCACATACACATGGTGAGAGACAGACAACTAGAGAGATGAAAGGGAACCACGGAATTCCCCATTACCATTTTATTTCTCCTCCAGCTCCCTACAAGTTGTGCAC
The DNA here is from genome assembly GCA_004024945.1 of Uropsilus gracilis. Lineage (NCBI taxonomy): Eukaryota > Metazoa > Chordata > Mammalia > Eulipotyphla > Talpidae > Uropsilus > Uropsilus gracilis. Next base: position 35,418 of record PVHY01014149.1, read on the forward strand.
TCCCTCTGGGCAAGACAATTTGTTCCTTAAAACGGTTCTTGGCCCAGAGTAAGTTCTAGATGCTGCCTGGTCTTTTCTCCCTCCCTGTGCCTCTCCTCCTTTGCTCCATTCTGCCTAGGTCCCTCAGACCAGGGTTCCTTCTCCAAGAGCCCCTCCTTCTCGGTTCCTTCCTCCCTAGATCCTTCCTACCTGGGTTGCTCCTCAGGCGGCTTTCAGTGAGCTCAGAGATGGCTCCAGCTGTCGATGTCTTTTTCAGTCGTGCTACCCCAGACACACCAGCACTTCCTGGCTTGTTGAGCATGTCCTCACTGCTAGCCCTCTTGAGCTAAAAGAGAGGCAGAGGGAAAGAGGAGGTGAAGAGATACATTTTCCATAAGGAATGCTATAAACAAAGAAAGTATCCAGCAGTACCACTTGTCCAGCCATTAAGATGTAGCAATGAGTTGAGTTGTACAACAGTGGGAAGTGGAAAGATGCCAAGTGTGACAGACCTGTAGCTACCATACTCTACCATACCAGGACAGGGTATGATCATCCATGAATATTTCAAGAAGTATGGATGGATATTATTCACTACGTCACACTTCAAATGATGATTAAAAAAACAAACACCTACTTCCTTGATGAAAAAAAATGTAAAAAGAATAGGGGAGAAAAAATGTGAGCAGTGAGAAAAGTACTGTGAGACACACAAAAGGCAGGATAGAACAATTCACACCAAAAATATCAAGGACAACCAAAAAATGGCTTAGAAACAAACATCTGAAGGAAGTATAGAGAAGAATTACAAACAACCTGAATATAGATGGCATGCCCAACACTAAATACTCTATGTGATGTCATGATGGATAAACACGATGTCAGACAACATGTCCACAGGGGCAACTTTCCTGGAGGTCAGGACCCTGTTAAGATAGGACAGAAAGGAAGCAGAAGTCCTCCACTCCTTTTCTGTCTTCTTGCTTGTCACGAAAAGACAGAAAAAACATTGGTTGAAGGTATGGAAGTATAAGAGAGGGTCTCTAAATGAACTCACACTTCTGACCTAGGTAAATAACATTCAAGATTATTGAGAAAAAGTCAGGCATGGTGGTGGGTGCCTGTAAGCTTCAGCCTAGAAGCGGCTGGGGCTAGGGATTGTGGTTTGAGTTCTGCTTGGGGCAACATAGCGAGACCTAGTCCCCCCCCCCCAAAAAAAAAATAGCTGGGTGTGGTGGCGCACACCTGTAATCCCAGCTACCTGGGAAGCTGAAGCTGAGGATTTCTTAAACCTGGGGTACCCCGGGCATCGTGAGCCTGCGGTTCCATGGGCAAAAATAGCGAGACCTAGTCTCAAAAAAAAAAAAATGTTAGTGAGAAAAGCCACAAATTTGTTCAATCATTGGAGAGGGGTAAGTCTAGAAGACTGGAGGCAGGCAGGTATCTAGGGCTAACAGTGATGTATCTACATTTTAGAACAAAGAGCATGAAAAAAAACTCTCAAATCAATGGAGACAGAGAGCAGGTAGCCCCTCTCATCACACTGGTCAAGGGGTCACAGGCCCCTTCACCCTGTTCCCCTGACTTGACAGTCTTTACTGAGGGATAGAGGTTTAAATATTTTCACAATATAAAAAAATCTCCCATCTTTGCATGATTTAAATTTCAGGGTATTACCATACATACTCCAGAATGGCTTGAAAGAGAAAAAAAAAAAAAAAGTGCTGGTGAGGTTGAGAAGCAACCACAACTGTCTGCCTGACAGGATTATATATTAATACACTTACTTTGAAAATACCCAGTAGTTACTAAAGCCACCAAAGCACTTGCAACCTGCGATTCAACACTCCTACTCTCACTCCATCACCATGAAAAGAGAGCACAAAAGTTTATCAAATGATTGTTCATTGCGATAGCCCCAAACTAGGATAATCCAAATGTTTGTCAACTGAAGAAGGGGTAAATTAAAGAGTGGTATGTACACAGTGGAAACTATACAGCACTTTAGAAAAGAATATGGCTATGCTAATAAGTGGATGGATCTCACAGACAGCATTCTAGATGAAAGACACCAGACATCAAGAACTATATATTACCTGAGCTCATTCATATGAAGTTCAAGAATTGGCAAAGGCAAATGATTGTGATATAAATTAAATAGGATCAAATCTTGAACTCAGCAAAAAGAATATAATGGTTATCAGAGGGAAGACGCATGAAAGAGTAAGATGTGAGGAAAGGTGACAGATTGGGTGTTGGTATGACTTGGTAGAGGGTGAAAGCAAAAATGAGAAAGAGAAAAGAGAAAATGCTACCTTATTATATACTAACAGTAGGAAAATACTAAGACAATAATACTGATATCAGTAAGATGCTAGCAAGGAAGAAACTGTTGTCTACTCATAATTAAAAACAAAAGTCAAAAAAGAAAAGAAAAAGAAACCAAAACAACAGTTATCTCTAGGAGAGTTATTGACTAGGAAGAAATCTTCTGAAGTGCTGGAATATTCTACATCTTGACTGGTGAAAGTTACACAGGTATAATACATATAAATATTCAATGAGTTAGACCACTAAATCTAAGATTAATACACTGGATACTCTGTAAAGTCCTGCTTCTACCTCTGCAAAGCTAGTGTACTTTTCATTCTCCTTATTGTTACATAAAAAGACACTATTGTGGTAAAATACACAAAATATAAAATTTAAGCTGGGTATAGTGGTGTGCGCTTATTTTCCAAGCACTGGGAGGCAAGAAGCTTGAGATCGCTTGAGTTCACGGGTTTGAGACTACCCTGAGCAACATAGCGAGACTTGGTCTCAAAAAAGAAGCCAGATTCTATGGTGGGCACCTGTAATTCCAGCTATCTGGGAGGCTGAGGCTGAGGATCACTTGAGTCTGCAGTACCCTGGGCAACTTGAGTCTGAGGTACTCTGGGCAACATAGCAAAACCTAGTCTCCACTATATAAATAGATATAAAATTAATCATTTTAAGTGTGCAATTCAGTGGCATTAAGCATACTCATAATGCTGTACAACCAACAACACCATTCATCTTTGGATGAATTTTTATTAATTTCAAACTGGAACTCTATTCATTACGCAACTTTCCACAGCTACTTTATAAATGAGGGAAGAAAGCAAAGCTCCTAATATTAATTAATCAGTCCTGGTCAAATTCTTTAAATGAATTAATTTTTAAAACAAACAAATATCAAAAGGATGGTTTGCAGGCACTTCCAGCTCCTAGATGTAAACACAACCATATTTTCTAGTCCACAGTGTAGAATAGTTTAGTAACAGGGCTAAATCTGACATTTGGGTTGATGTAGTCATGTGATCTCCCTTCTTATAGGGACCCCCATAATTGTTTTTCTTGCTGATCTCAAGAATAAAAAGGGTTCCTGCTCCAAAGCTCTCCAGCCACTTAAATTACCCATCAGACTTATATGATGAATATAGGGAAAAACAAACAAACAAATAAGAAAAAATGAAAACAACCAATGGGACTGAACCATGGAGCAAGAGAGGAAGAGGGGGAAGAAGGTGGGGGAGGTGAAGAGCACAAAAGATCAGGATAGTTAACAAATGTTAGTGAAGTGGGAAAGCCCCAGGGTATACAATAATGGACTAATGTAATATAAATATAAATATACCTATATATGCAAAAAAAAAGAAACAAAAACCACACATTTACCAGATATCGGAAGAGAACAACAGGCCAAACAACCAACAACAGAACATCAACTTAACCAAGCAACAAATCACAGAAAAATGGGAGATGGAGTGACTGGAGGGGGAATACGGAGGGGGGATACGGAGGGAGGAGGAGGGATCAATTAATGCACAAATGTGACAAATCAATAAAATGAATTTTTCAAATAAAAAAATT
>PVHY01014150.1:0-24128 GCA_004024945.1 Uropsilus gracilis
AGCCCGGTCCATTTATTGATTTATTGTTTCTTTGGCTTGTCAGTGTACCTCAATTAGGTCTTAACCCATGAAATTATGCTTCACTATGTTCCCAGGTGTTTATGACAATGTCAAGTGGAGGTATATTATCAAAAAGAGCATTTTCACTCTCCTCCCTTAGAGAAAGTGACTCCTCAAATGCCTGGATTTTGTACTGGTTACATAGTGATAGATAGCAGCTTGAACTGGGTCTCACATTAAGCACTGTAAAAGAAAACAGTGTCTCCCTCACCCAAGGGCACAGGCAGCTCCCTCCTCCCTTGGGATAGCACTCCCCTGGGAAAGTAAAACAGAAGGCAGCTCCTGCCTGGTAGATAACCCAGCAAATGTGCTCATAAATTTAATGTATGTCTTTAAATATGTCTGCCATATTTTACTTCTGCTTGATTTTAGAATAAGAATACAGATATGTAATTTAAGCTTTGCAAAATGATATAAAAAGACCCACAAATGAGCATTCAGGGTGGTCAAGTCTCCCTTGGCTAGGTCAGTCCTCAGCTAAATTTCTTAATAAACTATCTCTGGTTTTGTTTTAACCATGTCTGGGGGTGTCGTGCTGAGCAGCAGTTGATGCAGGGCCTAACAATAGTTTGTGGGGTTTTGTATAATTTGAAAATGTTCAAAAGTTACTAACAATTTCAAAATGGCAACAGCAGAATATTAAATCAAGCATGGAGCTCTTCCACTCCCGTGTTCTTCCCACTGCACAGAAAATGCACGCATGCAGTCTGCTTTGCTTAGATTGTTCATCTATTAGTCATCTTCATTTCCCTTCCAACCAAGAATTATGGACCATTTATTATGTGTGAGGCACTATACTTGTCATTGAAAATAAAAAATATGCTTACTTTTAGATTACAATATCCCTACTTTTAGATTTTGGTGATTAAGACCCCCACAGATAAATGAGACAGCATACACATTATGACTGTATTTTTTTATCTCCTTAAGATTAAATCTTCTGTAGTAAATTCCTATATATCAGTCTGATGTTGCAAATCTCTCCCCCAGATTCTTCTGATACATATACTAACTCTGGAACCCAAGTACTTTTTATCTTCCTGGATCTACTACCATCTCACACATTACCTGTGTCATTCCTAATGACAAATTTATTCAAGACTAGGTAAACAGATCATGTTGATAAAAGTGTTAATTGACATGACTTTTAGGCTGCAGCATAAATTAAGATATCCTTGGGGAATTGCTTAGTAATATGCCATAAACAGTAAAACCACCAGGTAGGAACTGAATACATGCTGCAGAGGAAACAGCTGTTTTCTTAGACACAAGGGTTTATTGCCATGTAAAAATGTAGGTATAATGTCAAATCTTTTCAAAGAAAAGAAGAAATATAGGAACCTAAGATTTACGTGAAATTTCCCTTTTCTTTCTATTAAAAAAAACCTGCCTAAGGCAGAAAAAATTAATTTCAACCCAAAGTTAGTCTAAGAGCATCAATTTCTATTTTTTCTTCTTGCACATTTATTGAGATATAATTCATTTGAAAGTAAATTTACTTTCAAATGAATAATTCTAAAAGTTTTGATAAATACCTTCAAGCACATATACATCCCCATAGGCAAGATACAAAGAAGTTTCATCATCCCCTAAAAGATTTCTTTTGATGCTGATCAGTTCTTCCAGCTCTTGACAAACATTGATATTTTTATCTCTCTAAAGTTTTGCCTTTTTTACAATGTAATATAATTAATGGAGTCACATAGTCTGTAACCGATAGATTTCTTTCACTTAACTTAAAGCATTTGAGAATATACAAGTTGCAACTGAGTTCCTTCTATATACTTTCCAAAGCATTTTCTTTCTTTCTTTCTTTCTTTCTTTCTTTCTTTCTTTCTTTCTTTCTTTCTTTCTTTCTTTCTTTCTTTCTTTCTTTCTTTCTTTCTTTCTTTCTTTCTTTCTTTCTTTCTTTCTTTCTTTCTTTCTTTCTTTCTTTCTTTCTTTCTTTCTTTTTCTTTCTTTCTCCCCCTCCCTCTGTTTTCTTTCCTCATTTTGTAACTTCTTTTTTCCCCCTTCATTTTCCCTTTTTCTCTTTCCTTCTTTCCTTTGTTCTCTCCTTTTTGATATCAATCATATAAAAATGGATAAATCGTAATGTTGGCCATCATTGGCCAATGTGCATGGTTTTTATTTAAAGAATTTTATTGAGAAAAAATGGTGTATACAATAAGTTGCAAATATACTCAAATTTAAAACTTGCAAATTCATTGTCACTATATTTTCTACCGTTTTACGTAAATCAAGAAATATAACGTGTACTCTTACCTGTCTGATTTTTAAAATCAACACAATTATTTTTAGATTCATATATGTCATTAGATGTATCTTATTATTGCTAAGCAAAATTCTATCTTGTGATTATATCATTCTGACTTTTTGATGGGTATCTGAATTGTTTCTAGTTTGGGTTTCTATAAGTATTCATGAAAAGTCTTTAGGAAAGCATATGCTTTCATTTTTCTTGGGTAAAATATCTTATCATGGAATATTTATTTTTATTAACTTCATTTTTTAATTGGTTGCATATATATGTATATATATATATATATATATATATATATACATTGTTGTCTACCCCAAGGTTCTCATACCACTTTGTTAGCTGTGAACCATCATCATAATCTCTGTGCCCCTTCCTCCTGAATTTACCCTCCTCCCCCTCCCTTGCTCTGTGCTTCAGTTCTGTTGTCAATTTGTTAATTTTAAGTTTTACTTCTCTGTTTGCTTTTTATATTTTTTCTATACCAGATGTAGGTGAGATCATGCAGTATTTTTATTTCTCTTTCTAGGTTACTTCTACTAGCACGATTCTTTCTAGGTTCATCATGTTATCACAAATGCATCAAATCTGTCTTTTTTTTTTTTTTTTTTTTGCTTGCAGAATGGCATTCCATTGTGTACATATAATGACCTTCTGATCCATTCATCTGTTTGGGGGCATTTGGTTGTTTCCATATCCTGGTTATTGTAAATAGTGCTGCAATAAATATCCAAGTACAGGTGTTCTTTTGAATTAGTGTTTTTGTATCTTTTGCGTAAATCCCCAAAACTGGAATTGTTGAAGTAAATGACAGTTCCATTTTCAGTAGTTGGAGGGTCCTCCACACAACTTTCCATAGTGGCTGGACCAGTTTGCATTCTCACTGGCAGTGTAAAAGTGTTCCTATCTCTCCACATTCATGCCAATACTTGTTGCCCCCCCCCTTTTTTTTTTGACATAGATTATTCTTCCCAGTGTGTAGGGTGGAATATTTAAGTAGTAAATATATGTTTAACTTTTTAAAAATTTGCAAAACTCTTTCCCAAACTATGTATAATTTTACATTCCTACAATCACTGTATCAGAGCTTGGGTTATTCTACATTTTCTACAACATTCATTTATACACTCTTCTGAATTTTAGGAAATGGTTTATGCATCTTACTGTGGTTCTAGTTGCATTTTTGAAACGGCTAATGATGTTGAGTATCTTTTTTCTGCTTATTTTCCATCATTATATTCTTTAGTGAGGTATTGTTCACCTTTTGGGGGTTGTTTTCCTATGTAAACTTTTGTGAGTTCCTATATGTATTTATTACATATTCTGATTGAGTCATTTTTTTCAGATATTTGATTTGCAAATATTTTCTCACAAGCTATGTTTATCTTTTCAGTATTTTAACAGGGTTTTTAAAGCATGGACATTCTTATCAAAAATTATCATTGCATCAAATTAAAGATCTTCTGGACAGTGACTAAATTATTGAATTAAAACAAAAACTGTTAAAACAAAAAAAATCACCTTATTGAGTGGGAGAAAATATTTTCATGCATGCATCCGACAAGGAGTTAGTATCCAAGATGTACAAAGACCCCATTTAATTAAATACAAAAATTAATCAAAAAATAGACAGATACTTCTCCAAAGAAGATACTGATACTGCCAATAGGTACAGGAAAAAAAACTCTCACTTATCATAGGGGTAGGGCAAATCAAAACCACAATAAGATACATCTATTTCAAAAAGAAAAGAAACAGGTGTGACTATCTTGCCTGCTTCCCACAGACCTGCCGAATCTTTGGTCTGGGATACCAGTGGGTCCAGCTGCTACCCCAAGGTACAGGGAGGGAACATAGGTTGTGGGCACCCTGTGTGGGCTTTCTGGACCACACGGGAGGTGGTGGGAGCCCTGCACAGGTGGGGGCTGGGGGTGATTAACCCCCTCTGATTGTTCACTCTTGTCAGTCCTTATCAGAAACAAGAAAACCACAAATAACTCACCAGAAGAAACAGATGAGGTGAAGAATGTGATTAAAATCCCTTGTCACACATTTCTTCTGGGTTGGACCCAAAAAAGCATGGGCTGAACCACAGAACACAGACCTGTGAGACCAATATAAAGACAACATGACAGGATTGCTCCAACACCATCACCAGGGCCAAGGCGCTAGAATTCTGGCTCAAAGTGGGCTCCAACAAAAGTGAGGCATATCCCTGCTGGATTGTAGGAGGGAGGCCACAGATATGGCGGCTGTCCGACAGCTAAGCAGCAACCATAATCATGGAGATCAACCAGACTAACCATCAACTGACATCCGCTTCCTCAAAGGAACTCCCCAACTGATGAAGGTGTGGAAAAAGGCTCTCAAAGCTCGAGGCCAGAACTACAAGGTGGGAAAAAAAGAACAGTCAACAGCAACAAGTAGAAAAGACTGAGAACAGAAAGGAGCAGACATCCTGCAAGAAGGAATACCCAGCGATGGACCCCAAATAAGCCCAGACTGGCTGCCCAATGCAAATTAAGACTGGAAATCGGATCAGCATGGTTCTCTGTGCCCCAGGAACACAGATCCTCACCCAGGAGAAGGACATTGCTCCAGAAAAAGAAGAGACTAAAGGGCTAAACATGGACCAGTGAACAGTGATGAGAGAAGATGGAGTGACTGGAGCTGTGGAGGTCTGGATATGAAAAGTGATTAAAATTTTTTAAAAAAGCAAAGAAAAGAAACAAGTGTTGGCAAGGATGTAGATAAAAAGGAACCCTTGTACACCACTGGTGGGAATGTGAATTGTTCTAACCACTATGTAAAACAGTATGGCAGTTTCTCAAAATATTAAAAATAGATTTACCAAATTACCCAGCAATTTTACTCCTAGATATCTATCCAAAGAATGCAAAGCTACTAATTTTAAGGGTATTATGCACATCTGGGCTCATTGCAGTGCTATTTACAATAACCAAGTCATGGAAACAACATAAATGTGCAAAGACAGATGAGTGGATTAGAAAGATGTGAGATATGTAATGGAATACTACTCAAGTATATGAAATACTGAACTCTTGCCAGTTCTGACAGCCTAGATGAAATCAGAGGGGATAGTGTGCAAAGGAAATAAGAGAAAGACAATTACCAGGTGGTATTCCTTATATGAGGAAAACAGAGAAACAAAACAAAGGATCATATAAAACTAAACCAATAACAAACCTGAGAATCTGACTATAGAATTAAGATTGGGGGGGGGGCGGAGAAGAAGAAAGAGGCATAATGAACTATGGGTATTTTGGTGGTGAGTGTGGTGTGGTAACAATACCTGAAGGGGAAGATCCTATATCTCTAAATAATACTCAGTGTTGTAAACTAACATTGCCTCAAAAAAAAAAAAAAAGTAATTTGAAGAACACTTGTCGTATACCTTTAACAAAGTTCAATTTATTGAATCTTCTATACTGTAAATATTTTGTGTTAAGTTCAAAAATTCTGCCTATTCCATATTATTTGTATTTCATTCCAGAATTTTAATAATTTTGAGTTTTACATTGAAGTATTTGGTTCATTTTGAGTTATTTTTGTATATGGTATAAGATGAAGATTGAAGTTCATTTTAAAAATATGTATGGCTATTCAAATGTTGCAACATCATTCATTAAAAAGATGATAATTTTTCCACTAAAATCTCTTTGCAACTTTGTTAAAAGATTTTGACCAGATATGTGCAGTTCTACTTTAGGTCACTCTTCTATTTCACTCACTTACCCATTTGTTTTGCTAGACACCAATACTACTTTGTCTTTATTACTTAGTGTAAGTCCTACAACTTTTTTCTTCTCTTCTAAAGTTGTTTTTCCTATTCAACATTATTTATATTTGTACATAAATTTTTGAAATCAACTTGTCAATTTATTCACATTCATTGCTACTTAACATTCTGTGTTGTAAATATCCCATAATGTTTATATCCTATAATGAATTTATTTTCAGTGTTTTGATTTTACTATCCTATTATGAGCAGTGCTAGTAACATTAATGATACTTGCTTTCTCATGAGCATGTACAGGAGTTCCTTGTATATATTCTAAATAGTAAAGTTTCCAAGACTAACAAAAACTCATTGTAACAGAATGTTGCTGGATTGTTTTACAAAATGGTTAGGCCCATTTATTTCCTATAGGATGTGTATAAGGGAGCCTATCCCAATTCTCCCGACATTTGGTAATGTCAGACTTAATTAATTTTTCTAAATAGGTGAAATTAATACACTAGAGGAGGTGAGTGTGAGGATGTGACTATCGACATATGAACTGCTCATATCGACAATAACGGCTCCTAACCCATTTCCTAGTCTTCCCACTGTTCCCATACTGGTAGCTGCTTCAAAGGTGCAATCTGGAGAGAGCAATGTGTTATCCAAACCATCTGGACTGTATATGAAACTGAAATCAGTTGAGGCTATATAGTCTTGTAAGATACTAGTGGGTAGGTACCCAAGACAAGTCTCCTGTAAGTTCCCCTGCTTAATAAAACCACCACCTAGCAATCCAGAATATTGTTGTCTCTGCTTGCTGTGTACAAACCAGTTTGAGTCTCACTACAGAAGTCCTACGTCAACATACTATTTTAGAGATTTTGATTTGCATCCTCTAGATGAGATGATTAGGTCTTTCTTCAAAGATATTGGTTGTTTATGTTCTCCCTCTTCTGTAAAGTTACTGTTCATGTTTTTCTTCCTATTTTATTGAGTTACAGGCTATTTTATATTTTCATGTTTGAGGTATTTGTTCAAAACTGTTGCCAATTTTCCCCTTTTGGAGTGTTTTCTTGTTGATCAGTTAAGTTTTATTTTCTATATTCTTAACAAGTTCTGTGAGAACTGTACTTTTTGACTTTTTAAAATTTTTTGGAAACACCTTTGGATGAATAAAATTTTTTGATTTTAATGTTTTGAATGTATCTTTTTATGTCCTTTTATCTTTAATATTCTGTTATTATGCTTTGTGTTGTTACAATTTTCTGGATATAAGGCTTGTAGAGTGTTAATTCATCCTGAATTTTCATTAGCAGAGTGTTTTAAATTATTTTATATATTAACATTTAAATTAGTATAAATTAAATTTCCTATTGCTCTCACTCTAGATTATTGGATCAATGATTTACAGTAAAACTTTTTAATCTCATAAAATTTGAAGTTAAATAACTTCACTGAGCATATTTAAATGCAATACTGGTATCAGCTATAACCTATCTTTGTAACAATTATGATTTAGTGTGCAAAATTGAGGAAAAGGTGAACAACACCCTTACAGAGCTTTGTTTTAAATCATAATTCCAAGCATGCTACACACTATTTTGACTAAAAACTATGCACTTGTCTTTATATTCTAGAAGGATCCTATCTCTGCACAAATCCATTTGTGAAGCCAAAAGCTGATCTGGTGTAAATGTGCCACCAGGATCCATTTCAAAACACTGCTTCCTCTTGCCAAGGTCAGTGGCTATCACTGAAGTAACCAGAGAATGCCAGTGCCCTACTCTCAAAAAGGCTGTCTCTTTTGCTACATTATGTTTCAGCACTTTTTGTTCCTTTCTTTTCAGTGATGGAAATATTTTTTTTTCATTCCTATGATAAGTTCCTATGAGAAATGTAGATGGAGAGTGAAACAAAGTGTTTATGTCTTTTCTCAGAAAATAGCAATTTCTTCTTAGAACAAATTTCATTTTCAGAGAAATTGAATAAAAATGAATCCAATGTCCCCAGGTTTCCCCATGTTAGAGATTTGATTGTCAAATTGAATGGTCTCTAGTTTCTTTGTTTAAATACGCACTCACTCCAGTTATAGGAGTACCTTTTTTATTTACTCATTTAATTTCCATAGTGGTCAGTATTTCTCACCTTTCTAAGAGTGCACCAACACTGCCTTAGATATATAATTAAAATATAGTGCTAGAATGGAAAATATTAAAAATGAGGCAGGAAGGCACATCTAGAGTGGGTTGCAGCCAGGTTTGCTTTCCTTAGGACTTAGACATTCAGTTTCATTTTATTTCAAATAGGAGCCCAAAATATAAACCCTTGACCCAGTACTCCAAACCTAAATGGCAAACTGAACATTCATGAATATTTAATGGTGAGGAAATTAGTACCTTCTTATGTTTCAGACTGTGAAATGGCACCAGGGAGCACTTTCAGCCACAGGCAGAAGTGTGTGAATGTGCTGCATCAAACCTGAAAAACCTGTCCCTTCAACCTGTCCTCTCTCCAAGTCAGCCCCTCAGACGTTCTGAAGGGACACCTCCAGGATGCCACCCAAGAAAGGTATTTTAAAATAAAAAGCTGGTGTTAGAATGCTTTCCTTTTCTTTGTGATGGAGTTCTATGAAAAGCTTTTTTTCCCCAAAAAACATTTTGTTCTCTCCTTGAAGTTCTCTCCTTCTATAGTTTTTTTTTTTCTTTTTTCTTTTGGTGGTTAGAATTCCTTTGTTTCTTGAGAAATTAAGAAGGATTGAGTATTTCTTTAACTTCTTTTCTTGAATGGACATATAATTTCACCAACTATTAAGCAGTGGAACTTTTCTTTATTTTAGGTGGATGATATGGAAAAGCAGATTGGCATTGAGATTCTTGTGTAGAAAGTCAAACAAGATTCGATCTGTAGTAGTGACCCATTGTTACACTGGTGTGGGATATAGCTTTGTGACAGAGACCCTTCCTGCTTTTGGTGAATTAAATCCATTTCTGAATTAGCTATAGTTGAACAGGTAAAGTAAAGGGGGGATAGCAAAGAAAATGAAGAGACATAGCATTCCTCTCCCACTGATGTACTTAATGGAAGGGATGAGCAATGTGATGAGACACACTTTTGGCTGCCTCACTTGTCACAGGGGTGCATTTCCAGTACCATGTGGGACAATGTGTGGTATATTCAGCTGTCATTATGTGATATTCACATAGCTGATATTTGGATCTGTTTTCAGCAATGTTTTGGTCCCCAGAAGACAAACTGGTAAAATTTTCGAATAGGCAATATGTGTTTGCTCTTCAGAATAAAATTTCTATACCCGGTAGATTTGGTACCCATTGTTCCTTTAGTAACTTATTTAATCTTAGAATAGAAAGTGAATACAGAGACCTCACTTAGAGGTAATCCATTAAAGTCATCCAACCCAGACCTATTTCTTGAGAATCTGAATAGTATCGTGTTCAATATACTCAGTTATTTTTATTATATTCAAATATCTGGACATTCTCAGTCAAAGTAGACCATTTATCAAAGTAGACCATTGCTTTGAGAAAACAAGACAACCACGTATTTTGAGCTACACGCTTTTCCAGAGAAGCTATTGAAAATGACTGAAAGTTGTATATTAACTTTTAACAGCTGGTGTTGGTTATTCATTAATAAAGGCAGGGTTTAAATCTTACATAAGATGTTTGACTTGAGCACCATTAGGGTTTCCAACTTAGTTCCTTAGGCTATTTTGGAAATTTTGGTGTTGTTAAGCTCTTTTAAGATCTTCAAACAGTTTTGACAAAAACTTGAAATAAGGCTGCTTATCCTACATCAAGTGCCAACCATTTCTTTATTTGTTTTTGCTGCTTCCTAAAACTGTCTACTATTTATCATTTACTAGTTTCATTGCTTTCACAAAATATACTTTAATGTCTTTCTTTTGAATGGAATTATGTTGCTGCAGAAAAATGTATACATTTCAGAAAACTATATTAAATAATGACACCAACAAAAACACAAACTCTCACCATAAAAAGCTAACCATTGACATTCAGATATCTCCCAGAGTTTTAAAATTTAAACTATATTCATATACATTTTTTAAATGGGCATAAATTAATATGTAACACATATTTGGGGGTTCACTAATTTATAACAAATTAATATGTAAAAAATACTCTTGTGTTTCCTAAGAAAGGGAAAAAACTATAGCAATGCTTGTTTTGGTTATATAATACCACAGTATTATAACATAGTATTATAACAATGACTTCTATAATTGAGTGCCTATTGCATGCCAGGCACTGTACAATGTATAGTGATGACTTACTGTTATGGCGAGATGAGAAATGATGACAAGTGATATCTTACTGTGATAGTTAACACTTTCAACACACTATTAAGGGACATAGCAAGCCATCTAGTAGTTGCATTGTCCAATTTCTTCAGACATGTTTCAAAGAAAAGCTGTGTTTAGGGGGAACCCATGAAAAGATGAAGGAAGGCGAATACATCAGCATGATTTCCTCTTATGTCTTGATTTCACTTCAAGGAGAGTTAATATAATGCACTTCTGAATTTTGTTAAGTCCCTTCCATATGGCATTGCTGTAGCTGTCAGATCCCATACTCTATAGTATCATGGTCCATTGAAGTTTTGAAGTATCAATTGCTAAAATCTCTGAGATCGCAGGTGGTCAATTCTGCTGTGTGCCTCCCACTTTACAGGCAAATAGTTGTATAGGACTAGAATGTTTTTGAAGCCTTGCAAAAGGAGACAACATTTGAAGGTGGTTTTTGTCTAATATGGAAAGGAAGAACTTCCCTAGACATGTTATACAGGAATACTTGTACATGATGAGATTGCATGTGAGAAAATTAGAGAGAAAGTTGTGGGGGAAAAGTTTCATTCATGTGTGACTTGATTATCTGCAAGTTATTTTCTGGAGCTCAGGAGAGAGTTGGTTATAGATATTTTGGTATGATCTGGAAATCGAAGTTACTGGAATCATGTGGGAGATTATATAGAATGATGAAGAAAGATAACAATAATAGCACCCTGGATAATATCAACATTTAGTGGGGAGTATAGGTAGAGGGTAAGTCTATGGAAGAAACAGAAAGAATGGTTTAGGACAGTAAGAGGAGATCCTGAAAAAAATGGTCATAGAAGCTAAGGAGCAGTTTCCAGAAAGTGGGTTGATGGTCTGCAAAGAATGTCATCATATTGAAAATAATACCTTGCAATGTAGACTAGCCATGTGTAAAAAAGATGATAATTTTGATTTGTAATTTAAAATGTAATAATTTTGCAATCTCTCTCCCCTTGCCTCTTCTCCATCCCTGTCCCCTCTCTTTTCTACACAATTGGAAGAGATTGACAAGGTGTTAGTTAGCACATGTCCTCAGAAATTTCCCTTTAATGCATCAATAGTCTGTGATTTATAGAGAGAAACTGTCTTTTGAATAAAGAATGATCTTAAATGGCATAAATGAATTAATTTTTATGAAAACCATTTTTAAATTCTGAAATACAAACAAAATAAAAATAGTCATAGCCATGATTTTATGCTCTTGTGTGACCACACGAATTACTTTTCAGCAATGTAAAGATAAACATGAGCTTTGTACAAATTTTTCAAAATCCTACATTGTGGTACTCAAGTTAATCTTGTTTTACTACATGTAAGGGCAAATAGATAGTATGCCCTGTAGAAAATAATGTGTGTGTTTTGTAATAAAAAAATTCACATAGAAATTTACTATGTTTATTCATTTGGTCACATATTAGTGCATTCAACAGCTTATTCATTTGATTCTTTTTATGTAGTCGAGGAAAAACATGATGTGACAGAGTCCTATCTCAAAGACTTTATAGATTCACGCATGTGGACAGCACTGACTGAACAATTAGGAAAACAAAACCAGAGTTAGAATTTCTACAAGTTATAGAGAATCCATTGATTCAGTTATATCTAATGAGGTCCATGCTTCCAGGGTTTCTCTGAAGTGGACAGCATTTCTTGGGTTTGGAATGTCCATTAGAAATGGTTAAGGAATAGTATTCTGTTGATTTATAAACTGTCATGTTTATTTTTTTAAAATTATTTATTTATTTCTAAATTTCACATCTTTGTAATCCCAGGGATTCACCCCCCTCCCCTCCCCACAGTCCCCCCCCTTCTCCCCTACCCCAAGTTGTGTGCTTCAGTTTGATGGTTAGCTTGTTTTGACTTTTCCTCGTGGATTTTGTTTATTTTTTTCCTATATCCCATATATTAGTGAAACCATATATTTGGTTTCTGTCTTTCTTTCTGCTAATATGATTTCTTCTAAGTACATCCATGTTATAAAATCATCAAGTTTGTCATTTTTAATTGATGAGTAATATTCCATTGTGTATATATACCACATTTTTTTTCATCCAGTCATGTGTTTTGGGACATTGGAAGTTGCTTCCAACTTCTTGCAATTATAAATAGTGGTGCAGTAAATATCTGAAGCGTAGGTGGCGTAGGTGTCCCTTTGTACCCACATTGAGGTCTCTTTTGGGTAGATTCCCAAAAGAGCAACTGATGGGTCAAATGGTAGCTCCATTTTAATTAATTTTAAATTAAATTAATTAAATTTCCATAGCTTTCCATAGTGGTTGGACCAGTTTACATTCCCACCAGCAGTGTAAGACTGTTCCTTTCTCTCCACATCCACACCAGTACTTGTTGTTGCCCGTTCTTTGGATGTGGGCCATTCTTATTGGTGTAAGGTGATATCTCATTGTGGTTTTGATTTGCATTTCTCTCATTGCTAGTGACATTGAGCAATTTTTCTTGTTCCTGTTGGTCATTTGTATTTCCTCTTTGGAGAAGTGTCTTTTTTAGTTCTTCTCCCTATTTTTTGATTGGGCTTCTTGTTTTACTTTTGTTTAGTTGTGTGAGTTCCTTGTGGATCTTCATTATTAAACCCTTATCACTCTTGTGTAGGGCAAAAATATTTTCCCATTCAGTTGGGCTTCTTTTTGTTTTTTCTGTTGTCTCTTTTGCTGTACAGAAGCTTTTTTTTGTTTTCCTTCATTTTTTTTGCCATCTGTAGATGTGTCCAGAATGAGATTTCTGAATTGTAATTCATGGAGGTTTTTGCCCAAGTTTCCTTCTATGTTTGTTATGGTTTCAGGTCTGACATGATAAGTCTTTTATCCATTTTGAATTGATTTTCACATGGTGTGAGGGAGTTGTTGCATATCTTAGTCCAGTTCTCCTAGCACCATTTACTGAAGAGGCTATCTTTGTTCCAATGTCAGTTTTTCACTCCTTTGTCAAAGACTATTTGACTATATATGTGTGGTTTTATTTCCAGACACTCAATTCTGTTCCATTGGTCTTATTGTCTGTTTTTGTGCCAGTACCAAGCTATTTTAATTATTATGGCTTTGTAGTATAGTTTGAAATTTGGAATTGTAATACCTCTGTTCTCTTGTTTTTCTGGTCAGGAAGCTTTTTGGTAGGTCTTTTGTTATTACATATGAATTTCAGTAATTTTTGTTCTATCTCTTTAAAAAAGTCTAAACTGTCATGTTTAATTTCCATTTCTTTATTCCACTTTTAAAACTGGCCTTATTGACATGTAGCTTATGCACAATAAACTGTACACATTTATAATGTATGATTCATGATTTTTGGCAAATGCATACATGCTGTCATGGCCACCACAATCAAAATTCCCAATCCCCCCAAAAGTTTCTTATGTTTCTTTGGCATAAATTCACATATCTCACTCCAGTGTCTCACCAGTCCATATTCACATACTCCACTTCTGGACCCAAGAAATTTCTGATTTTTGTCATCATAAACTAATTTGCAATTTCTAGAATTTCATCAAAATGACAATAAGTGCTCTGCTGAGACTGGTTTCTTAAGTTTAGCAAAATGGTTTCTGGAATTCACTCACATTATTATGTTTATCAGTAGGCTGCTTCCTTTGTTTATGGTGAGGTATTCTATTGTGGGGGTATATCAGTTTATTTATCCATTCCTTGTTGAACATTTGAATTATCTGCGGTTTTTAGCTATTATAACTAAAACTTCTGTGAACAGTGGAGTACATGTTTTTGTATGTATGAATTGATTGGAATTGCAGAGTTATATGGTAATTGATTAACTTAATATCAAATTATTTCCTAAGAAAGCTCTATAATTTATATTTCATCCTCACCAACACTGACATTGCAAATGAATCTTATTTATTTTAGCTACTAGAGAAAGTGTATCTCAGTGGGAATTTTGAATTTAATTTGCATTTCTCTAATGATGTTTAACATTTCTGTACTGTTGTCATTCTTTTATTTCATTTTTAATAACTTTATTTTCTTTTCAGGTCTTTCATTTTGTTTGTAAATTTTTTTTATTGTTTTTTTCACTTGCATATATTAGCTATATCTTTTTTTGTTATTCCATTTTAGTAGGTTTGAAATATACATCCTTAAATTCAAATAACGTTATACCACTTTACCTGTATTTAAAGAACCTTATTAGATCATAACTTAATTCCCCCTCTTGTACTTTTATAATTAAAGTATACTTTGTGTTGCAATTTAAGTATATTTTATTCCTATATTTATTATAAACTCCAAAGCAAAGTTAAAACAATTTTGGGTATTGTTTATTTAATATTTTCTGACTCCCCCTTCAGCTGTCCAAATACATGTCTCTTATGTTAATTAATTACTACCACATTACAGATCTCAAGTAATCTTTTCAGTTTTCTAGTCTTATTTAATACATTGTTCATCTCATTGAGTGCTTTTCTCATATCAGATGTATTTTTTTGTATCTAGAGTTTCATTTGCATTTTAAAAATATTTTATTTTGCATCATATTTTTAGACTTATGGAATATATGTGTAATTGTGCTTTATTATTGTTATCTGACAATTGTAACACCTATGTAATTTTTAAGATCTGTTTCTATTAATTCATTTGATCACTCTTATGGTTGGGGGTATAGTTTTACCTGTATCTTTGCATACTTGGTAATTTTTTATTCTGTATTGGGAATGTTGAATTCTACAGTTTGGGTCCTGGACTTTTCTGTATGCCTTTAATCATTGCTGGATTACATTTTGGAATGTAGTCAATGCTTTGACTGGATGCTTTGCTTTGACTGGATACTTCTGAGACTTGCTTTTAAATTGTGCTTAGATGACTTCAGGGCTTATTTGATCTAAGTAATAACCCTTAGAGTTTGTAAATAGTGTTCAATGAGTTAGGAGACTTATCTTCGCTATTGATGGAAAAACTCAAATATTCCTTACTTATGAGCTTCAGAAACTGTCCATGTGTTTCTGGTGGTTCTTTCCCTGGTATTGATTGTTACCACAGAAATATACACACATTGGCACATAAGACTCCCCAACAAGAGTAGCTGTTTGCATTCATCTGTTTGTTTTCACTAAACAGCTCGTATTATGTGCAAGTTAAACTTGTCTGATTTCAGCTATGGTAATTTTGTGAAGTAGAATTTTCCACTTCAAATATATTTCCTTTTCCTTGAACTTCACTAAATTACATTCAGGGCAATTTTCCAGATCATTTGTAGTTACCACACACATATACAGACAATATTTAAAAAATATTGCCTGCAGTTTGAAAGACACTGAAGATTTCCATGATGCTATTGCTTGTGTTTTCTTTTTCTCATTCTAGATTTCTTTCTTTAAATTCCTTCTCTCCTTCCCTCCTTCCCTCCTGCCTGCCTTCATGCCTTTATTCCTTCCTGCCTTCTTGCCTGCCTGCCTGCTTGGAGAGATGAGAAGAGTACATAGAAGATGTTAAAAAGCAGTTTGTGACCATAATAAAAAAGATGTAAGGCATAGAACATAAAGTTTCAATAGAACTGTGAGACAATATACTAAATGTGGTTTTCCTCATTTCCAACTCTAATCATTGTGACTCAGTGAATGTTCTTTCATTTATCTAGATAATGCTTTATTTGCAAAACTGAAATGTTAAGCAGATATGACTGATCAATTCTAGCATGTTTGTATTAACACTTCTAACTGCTACAGATCTATATATGATCTCAGGCCTGTGCTTATTCTCATTACTACATCATATAATTAATGCTTGGTAGTTTGGGTAACAGAACAAATGTTGGAATCTTGCAAACCTGGGTTTTAATCCTTTCTTCTCTTCTTTCAGGGTTTTAGACTTTGAGTTGGTGTATTAATTAAGAGCAATTTGGCTGAAGACAATATATAGAAGATTAGTTAGTTTAAGCTAAAATATAGCAGAGAGGGTATTTCATTGAACCCAAAGGCAAGAAAGAAGATGAGTCTAAGATTCTCTGAGAACCAGAGACTCATGCACTGTAACAAGTCCAGAAAATTCTCTTTTGTGTTTTTCTTTTGCAGTTCTGTTTCATTACCTGACTTCTATGCAGGAGGTCCTCCCTAAATACCAACCCCCCTCTCCCTTCTTTTCTACCTAATTTTTGCTCTCTATCTTAAGCAGTTTTCTGCTAAGAGTCTATATGTGTAGTGGCCATAAATAAGGATGTTTTAGTAAAACAGAATTTAACTTTCTATTAGTTGTCAAGTAAGCATTCATATTTTCCTCATGGGCCAAGTAGAGAGAGTAGAAATAACAGGGATTCATGGAGATTGATGATTTTTCACACAGAAAGGGTGCTCGCTTAGATGAGAATTGTATCATCTAGAGACTGCCTGTGGGGTAAACCAGTGGGATAGTATGTATAGAAACCATATTGTAAAGGTCCTTTAGGACAAAAGGAATAACTCTGAAGAACTCACAAATTTTCCTGTGAGTTAGCCACAAGAAATAGAGACAGCCAGACAGCCAATGTGAGCAAAGATGCTTACATTTTGCCCTCCTAGTATTCCAGGTTATACAAGAATCAGTGCCATTTCATAATTAGAGAAGCAGGGTTAAGTCAGGAGAAATGGTCAAAGGATGTCTCCACACTTCTTCCCCCGCTTAGGTTTCCACACCTCTTATTTGCTGGCATGAATGAGCAGAGGGGAGAGGCTTTGAATAGGATGTGAGATTACAGTTTTAATTTAGACTGAACTGGGTATTTTCATACCTTAATACCAGAAAATGAGTAGGAATTATCGGAATCAGGTGGTTAATGTAACTATAAATGACCCAAGAGCTATAGGACTGCCTGAAATGTCATCCAGGGTTGGAAAAGTGAAATCCAATGGAGGGTAATTAAAGGTAGCATTTATTTATCCTTTAAACAAATGGAAGTGGACTATAATTATAGTTAGGGCACATAAACTTTTTAAAAATAATCGATTTATATATATATGTATTTATATATATTTTACATCTTTGTATTCCCCAGGGTTTACCCACCACCTGCTCTCCCTGACCACCCCCCACCACCCCATAAACTTTTGATATAAATAGCCAGTTGTTCTTCTTGAGTGAACTAGTTAGACCCATTAAGATGACAGCTAAGGAATTTCTTAAGGAGAGCTATGCATTATCCACTGTCTAGGTTTTCTGTTCTGTACTTTGTCTGATCTTAGCTGGAATCATTATTTGCGATTCTGGATTCCTTACAACAAAGAGTTCATCATCATTTTTTACTTTTTAACTCTGAAAGTGGCTGCCTGGAGCTACAAGTCTTTTTATACTTCTGAGGGCTAGTAAGCTGCCTGATTTCTCATGTTTGTCTTTTCTCCTAGAGGGGGAGAGTGGTCCACACTTCCTACCTCTTTGATTTTCATATTCTTTTTTGATTAAAATCTCAACCAGACATGGACATCTCATTTCTGTTTGCAGCACTGTCAAACTGCCAGGGCAATAAATAACACTCCCTGACAAGAGTAGCTGTTTGCATTTATCTATTTGTTTTCACTTCACGGCTAATAATATGTGCAAGTTACACTTGTCCGATTTCTGCTACGGTGATTTTCTGAAATGGAATTCTTCACTTCAAATACATCTCCTTTTCCTTGAACTCACTAAATCATATTCATGGCAGTTCTCCAGATCATAAACATCTGGGTTTGAAAGGTAATGACCAGTACTATAGCATTTATACCTTCGAGTCTGTCTGCCTTTGATTCAGAGAAGAAAAAATTTCCTGCCTCTCCATTTCTGCAACACCTCAAATACACAAGACAGTTGTTTTTTTAAGAGTTCCACAATTTCTCTGACTTTAAACAATATATTTTACGTATAGAGATATCAACAATGCTAACCATCCACGGAATAGTTGACCCAATGTACTCTAGTTTTTAATGTTCTCATGGCAACACAGACCAGTTTCTTCTTGCAAAAATGCCTTGTAGACCCTGCAGGAGAAGCTTTCAAATTTCAATCTAAATTATGAACTGACCCAAGATTTATGTCTTCCTAGGGTCTGTTACTAGCAAATGCTCAGTTTCCCAAATTTTATTTTTGATCTGCCTTCATCCAGGCATTTAGGTGAAAAGTACAGATACATTGTTCTTATCTTTGAATGTAAATTATTGGTGCCAAAATGAGTTTTTTAGTCTTTCACCATGGTTCATGTTTTATCAAATCTTACCTGACTCCTAGAGTATCATCCATTTTTTTTCTTTTTTTTAAACATTTTTATTTTTTATTTTTGTATCATCCATTTTGTCTCTTCTTTTATTAGAAAACTTAGATGGTTTTGCATTGCTGCTATATGATACTTACAGTACCCAGACTGGGATTATGATTTTCTGCCTTTTGAACTCAGTTTTTCTGTAAGTTCATATTTAATCTGTTTGGTGGGCAATCTGTTCCTTGCATGTCCAGCATATTTGCCAACTTTTGTATTTTATCTTATTGTATCTTATCACCTTAGAACCCCTCTCAATTTTTGCCTATCATTATCTTAGGTTTGGTTGATTATCACTTCCTCTATGGTGATTTCCTGAATTTCCTCAGGAAGACATAATTTTCCTTCTTCATGCTTTCTGTGGTGGCATTACAGATACAGCTTTTACATGTCACTCTTTTCCAAATACTTTGGAATAAAGATGTAATTTATGTCCCTTATGGAAAATAACCCTCTTTTTTATAACAAAAATTGACACACTGGGCCAGATATTTTCCCCATTTGTGACTATATATAATTTTTTTCACATACACAAACTTATGTTTGTCAGTTTGTGAGCTTGAAAAAGTTAAGAAATGAGGTAACGTGTAGTTAAAAGTTAATTGCTAGGCTTGCTGAGGGTTTGTTTCTGACTGACCAATAGGTTATTATCTTGGAAGAAATATATCTGGGAACAAGATTATAAAGCAAGTGTTGTTAGAAAAGCCCATGATCACAGTGATGTTCCATTGATTGAGTAATAGTTCAGCCAGGTCTGATAGAACATTCCAGCTTTCTTGGCATAAATATCCCTCCCCCCCAACCCCACCAAAGACTGGAATAACTTTTTCTTCAGAATTTGGATCTTTTTCCTCTGGATAATAGTAAGTGCTAACACTTTTTTTTGCTTCCCATTTTCTGTGATTCCTTTTCTGACTATCTACTTTCTTTTTTTTTTTTTTTTTTGACGCTTAGTTTTTCAAGTGTGTTGTTAACATCATTTTTGTTGCTTAGCCTGCCCTGGGAGCCATTGTCTCTTAAGGAGGATTTTACATTCCTCTTTCATATTTGAATGTTCAATGGCACTCAAATATTTGGATTTGCTATGCTTTAATTATATGAGCAGAAATGTACCCATTTAATAAGTTATATATTGAGTAATATATTGCTTTCATAAGAAAGAAAAACAGAAAATGGAGCAATAGCATATTAGAGCTAACAAACATTTGTAGAAATTTTTAGAAATTTCAGGTTGTATCTTTATGTCATTAATTACATCAGAAAATAGCTTTTAACCTTATGTCCCCTACTGCCTCAGAAATAGGTAACTAGTTAATATTTATTGTGTAAATGTTTTACTGTATAAATAGGTATAGTGTTAATGATTGAGTAAATCTAGGTTTTTTTTAAGACACCTTCTGAGATCTGCTCACAGTTTGGTAAGAGAAGAGGTCATTCTAGTCTAGTGCCCCACTGCTTAGTCTTGGCTTCTGTTTGCAGGAGTATTAGGAAAGGATGTTGGTTTTTGGTATTATTTTCCTTGGTGGGTTATTTGAGATCAAAGGCAGAAGTTAAGGAAGTAGGTCTATTTTTAGGCTTGGTGACTTATTTAGATGGGTTGCTATAGAAAGTGGTGCAAAAATATTTCATACATAGAATATCACATCCAGGGTGCTTTAACGCTGCATTCAAATGATCTAGGATGGGACAGATAGAAGCATCTGCAAACTGAAATAGATTACTGCAAGCTCCTCTTTGGAATACACAAGTCTAACAGCTGGTGACTCAGGCTGTTGTTAGGACACCTAATTGTTACACTTGGCATCACTATGCCACCTTAGTTTATAGATTTGGAGATTAACATGTTTTTCAATAATTTCTAGTATTTAAAAAAATCTGTTTAGCTTTTCTTCCCCTCTGAGTTCCCCCTGGTCTTTGTCTATATGTAGGTGCGGGTGCTAAGATACTTATTAGTTATCATTACCCACTGCTAGGAAAGAAAATGATCCCAAGAGGTGTTTGCTTTTTCTGTGAAGAGCAATGACCTGCATAGTGGAGTCCAGAAAGGCAACACAGCCTGCAATTCCCTGTGTGGTTCCTCCTGTAGCTGCATCTCCTCTGAATGAAGAAGACTCAGATTATGTGATGTACAGAACAGTCAGACAGTACAAATGCTGTAGTGAGATGATGGCAAATTAAAATGTTGGAAATTCAAGAAGAAAGCTTTGTAACAGCTACATTGGAAAGTGTTTTGATGTTTGATATAAGTGTTATTCAGAGGTAGGAAAATTGGAGTTAAGGAAAATATAAGACCTTCTCTAAGGAAATAAAAACCCACAAGAAGCAGTTCTAATCTAGTCTGACAAATTTCTATTTCCTCCACAGACTCTGTCTTCTTTTCTGTAATTTTGTTTCTGTTCTTGCTCTTGGAAAACTTTCCTATACTAATCCAAAAGTCCAAGAACAAAGAGAAAATGTGATTTATTTTGAGACTGAAGGTAGTTCTTGTGTAATACTCTAAGAACCCAATGTCCAATAGGATAAGGTATTTAAACTTCAGAATGTTTCAAAAGTTTTTCTTTAAGCTTAATTGAAAGGTAGAACATCTTAACCACTATTAAAGAAAACCCTATTAATATTTTATGAGTTGATTCCTTTTCCCCCTTACACTAGGAATAAATGTCATTGCTAAAATATAACTTCCCTCTTTATTTATTTATATTTTAAAGATATTTTATAATCCAGCCCCCCCCCTTGTTTTCCGAACAGGACCATGGATGTATGCTTTATAAAAGCAAGTGTCCAAGGGTCAGACAAGTTAAGAGTTTGCATGAGACCCTGTAAGACATTGCTAAGTATAACCTTAGGGTTTCTATGACTTTTTTCTCAAAAATTTCTCTCACTTTTTAATCTCTCTAAATCTTATAAAAATGCAAACAAAGAGGTGGGGGGAAGGAGCTTAAAAAATGACAAACAAAGCACAACTTTACCTTTTTAAAGAGACTATACACCCACTCTAGTGTTTTGGGAAATACATAAAATGTCTAAAAAGAAGAAAATAATTTATTGTAATCTCACTATTCATGTATGGTACTAGCATTGTTGCACATTCCATCTCTTTTTGCAGAAAGCATTTATAACAAATATATCTTGCAATAGAATTTTAATGTTTTTTTATGTACACCAAATATTTCCACATGCCATTTAAATATTTATTGACATTATTTGTAGCTAATGTATGCATGGTTGATATAACTATTCACTTAAAACCGGTGATTCCATGTTGAACTGAGGTATAAAACAGAAGATATAGATAGAGTAACCATTTTTACTCATGTTTTTCCCATGTGACTAAATAAAAGAACTTAAGTTAGAGACATTTAGATCATATAGGATGAAGAGATTTCTCATTTTATCAAGAATGGCAGACAGATGCTGAGTTCACCTTAGTATTTGTAACAAAATCTTGGCACAATATAGGAAACAATAGTTTTCAAGACATTATTATTAGTGGATTGTTTGATTTCAGAGGAAAGAATATTGCAGAGATAAGCAATATCATAATGATAGAGATAGATCTACCAAAAGGAAATAGCAGTTGTAAGCATGTATATACCTAATAACAGAATCTCAAAGTACTTAAAGCAAATATTGATTGAACTGCAAGGAAAAAATCCACCGTAATAGATTCCAGCATCATTTTCACAATATTTGATAGAATGACACTATTTTATTACAATATTTGATATCATAATAGTTGAATAATTGGCATATAGAAACAAGACTTCTACAACATATTAACCATACTTGACATTTATATAACTCCACTTCAGAACATCAGAATATACTTTCTCTTCAAGTCATAGATAGCATTTAACAAGATCTACAATATTCTAAAACAAAACCAATTTTAATAAAGTTAGAATAATTCAAATTATACAAAACAAATTCTCTAGCTAAATGAAATGGAATTAAAAATCAATAGCAAAAGTATCTGAAAACTCCCAAAATGTTCCAAACTAAATATTGTATTTCTAAATAATATATGGGCCAAATAAAAAAATCAAGAAGTGTTTAGGAGGTGTTTTGAATGGAATTAAAATATATTTGAAATTTTTTGTGAGGCTTATAAAGCAATATTTTAAGGAAAATTTATAGTACCATATACCTATATTAAAAAAAAATTTCAAATCAGTAATCTCAATTTCTATTTTAAGAAACTAAAAAAAAGAGAATAGATAAAACACAAAACAAGCAAAACAAAGTTGTTAATAAAGAACAGCTAGAATGAATAGAAAACAGAAAAAAATAGAATAACACCAACCACTTATTTGTTAAGAAGACCAATAAGATAAACCACTGACTAGACTGACCAGGAATTTTCAAAAGAAATTAATGGTTTACTTAAACATTTATTCACCAAATAGCATAATGCAAAATTGAGAGAGGTATCATCTCTACAATTTCTATAAATACTAATACAATAATAAGGCAGTAATATGAACAACTTATGCTAATACATTGATAACTTAGATAAATTGTATAAATTGTTTGTACAACAAATTACCAAAGCTCACTTTTATCCTCTTAATCCTCTTATTCATATTCAAGAAGGTGAATTTCCTCTTAAAAAAGACTTTAAAAAGACTGTTTCTTGCTCTGACTGTTTCCTTAGGGAATTATATACCAAACATTCAGTAAATAATTAATTTTAATTTGGCACAAACTTTTCTAGAACATTGAACATGAGAGAATATTTTCTAACTTTCTCTGAGATGAGTATTACTCTCATATCACAGTCAAAGATATACCACTATACAAAATTATACAAAAATACATAAAGAAAACCTTAGTTAGAATTGAAAGCTTAAAAATAACACTTAAAGTATCAGGAAAAAAAATAATAAACCACTGAGGCAAAAAAAAAAATCTGTACAAATAGTTGGAAAACCAAAACACTGAAAATTACAGAATATTGCTGAAAGAAATTAGCCAAATTAAATGGAATGTCTCACCCATGAATTGGGAAATTCATATTGTTAAAAGACTGATTCTCCCCAAATTGATTTAGAGATTAAACATATTCTAAACAGTAAGCTTAAAATTTTTTCATAAACTGACAAATTCATCCTAAAATGTATGGCTATTCAGAGGACTGGTAGAAGATAAATATCTTTGAAAAAGAAGAATAGTTAAAAGATGTATTCTTGCCCTCAAGGCTTATCATGAAATAACACAAATTGAGATAATATAAGACTGACATAAAGATATATAATCACATTTCATTCTAGACCATGAAAATTATATCTTTTCGAAGAAGGTGGTTTAGCTACTGTCTCTGAAATTGGGTAAGAAAACAAGCAAAACAGAGAACTTAACTAAACTTACAAGTAAAAAACCTGGCCCTTTAAATCCAGCAACTCATCAGGCTCATTCCCAGCCCAGGCAAGCAAGTAGCAAGATAATATTATTTTTAAAAGAGATAAAAATAGATTTAATCACTTCCAAAA
>PVHY01014150.1:24228-39337 GCA_004024945.1 Uropsilus gracilis
GAGGGGAGGGAGGGGGGGCAAACCCTTGAGATTACAAAGTTGTGAAATTTATATATAAATAAAGAAAAAAGGGAAAAAATAAAAAAATTAAAAAAAGATAAAATATATGTAAATTATGTAGAGAAGCACTTAGAAAAAGGAAAGAGGCCAATAAAATAGGATGTTTAAAAAAAAAAAAGTCACAGAGGGTACAAGTCTTTAATAGTCTTACCACACTGTTCAGGCTCTAGTCCAAAAAGCTACATGTGAATCCTTCATTCATGTGTGTCCACAAAATGATGACTGTCCCACCTTCAAGCCAAAGGAACAAATCAAAATGGCATTGTTGATCCTCCTCCAAAGACACAACTATTCACTTCAAACCAAGTAAATAAAACAAGGTGGAGTCATAGACCCTCCTCCAAAAGGTGCAGCTCCAGCTTTCTTTGAGTCTGAACCACCAAGACTCACTCATAACAGCAGCAGCAACCACTTCAGACATCTCACAATGAAAACAGCAGCACTCCAAATTCTCTTCAGGTCTCCAGACAATTCTCAAGCTTTGCAGTTTCTAAGTTTAAGTAAGTTTCCAAGTACTGAGTTTCCCAGTCAGGTTACACGGGTCACAAGTTTCTCCAACATGCTTTTCTGGTCTTCTCACTGACACAGGTTGGGAATGGAAGCTCATAGTGTGCCTTGCATTACTGCCCTACTGTCACACATGGCAGCAGCAGCTCCAAAGCCTCCAGCCTCCTTGCTACTCCTCTGCTCTCTCCCTTCTCCACCTCTCTCTCTTTCCCTCTCTCCAGTTGCACTCCTTCTTTAATCCCCTCTCTCTGCTCTCACAAGAAGCCTTCACTTTTCTTCTCAAAGCCCACTAGGGCAAAATGACTGCACTCCTAAAGCAGCATTACCATGTTGGAGCCATGGCCATCCAGTTTCACCACAACACCCCTATTATCTCCACACCCTCAGGATACCTTCACATAGTGGCTACCCATGTAGTGGCTACCCATGTGTTTAAGGCTAACATTACCATCAAAATTTTTAGAACATTGTTATTGGAGATCCCTAGACATAATGAACCAGAATATTTGTGGATGAGGCCCAGACACTTGTATTTGCATCAATTCTGATTTTTATGTATAGTAAAGATCAAGAAATTCTGCATAGACCTCTCCTTGCTAGAAATTCTTCAAGATTCCAGAGACAGGCAAAGAAGGTTGGAAACAGCATTAGAATCCACTATCACAGAACAGAGAAGAAAATGAGTAGATTTTGACCATGGAACCCTAAAATATGTTCTCAATATTATTAGGTTGATCTGATGAATAAAATATAACCTAATCTCATTTCTGGCCATCAGGTGATAGGTACTTATGTTGTAAGATGAGCAAACAGATTTACTAATAATAAGTAAGCAGTTGACTTGACTTACTGTAAGTAGATGCTGGAGAAGAATACAGGAGCTATGAAGAGAAATCCAGGATTCTGGAGTCTTTCCTTAATATTCTTTTTAAAATTCTCTCTTTCACACATATGCAAGCATGTACATATGCCCACAAATTTATACAGATGTACACTTGCTTACAGAGTGCAATTTTATGACTTTTGAGCCAAGAGAAAGAAGTAAATATTTCTGGTGAATGTCTGATCAGATCACCTTGTAGAACCAGAGTTGAAAGTTTGTTTTAACTAGGCATGACCTAAGGACTAGTTTCCTGGGGAACTGCTACTTACATGAGGTTATCATCAGAATTTTAATCCTAGTGAAAGGTGTACTATATGGGATCAGAAAACTAGGTCTAAAGAAATTTGGTCTTACTTTCTCAAATTAGATTATGGTTTGTCCTAAAAACCAAATTCCACCCTGTAGAAAGGAAGGGGTAATGAGGAATTGAAATATAATGAGCACCTGAGCTTATGTGTTGTCTTTTCACAGGGTTTCTTTTTCTACATCAGCTTTCTTTCTTACCTTCCACTTGGCTGCTGTAGAGCTAAGTTTGGCCATTGCCCTTCTCTGAAGGATGCGAATGTTGAACAATAGTTCCAATCTCTGGCATTCTATCAAGACAAATGGATTACCTTTAACTGAAAACAAACAAAAATCACATACATCAGGGTACAGATACATCATGATGTATATATGTTAACAAGGACTGGTCCTGACTTTTAGTGACTTAAACTTGGCAGACAATCAGCCTCTACTAAGTGCTACCAATTGCTCCCCACCCCACATATTTTCTCTGTTGCCACACAGTCATAATTTATCCTCTGGATGCCAGAGGATTGTCAAGAAAAAGAATTCAGAATCTGGGTGAGGAAGAGTCCACTGACTTCTGTGTATGAAATTGATCTTATCATTTCTCTAGCATTGAAAGATGATTACTCCCTATGGTTATCAGTCCTTTGTTTAATGTCAAATAAATCTGGGCTACAATTACTTCTGTAATTACTAAGAAGCAAGAAATAGATGGTTAAGCTGATCACTAACTCAGGCAACAGAACTTTCATCATTGTTTAGCATCATTAGCAGATATGGCAAGGAGGAACTAAGAGTGCCAAGAGAAAAAGTGTAAAGTAATATTTTATTCCTTCTTTTTATCTTTTGTTGAAATGGCCTTTAATGTAATGTCAGACTGAATATTATGGCAGTTTTCCTACTTGCAAAATACTTTGCATTAAGCAAAGGTCAGAGTAGATGTATCTTCTTAGAATTTTAGATAAAAGATGTCAAAATTTTTGTGTAGGCATGTGTTAAATCATGTGAACAATTTTGTAGATTATTATAAACTTTGCTATGTGCCAGGCACTATAATATGTACATTGCTTGCATTTTTATTACATTTAGTTTTCACAGCAACTCTTTTTGGTAGCTGTTATTCCTTTCTTTCATTAAGGCATAGAGAATTTAAATAAATTATTCAAAGTTATATGATGGTATAACATTGAGGCAGAGCCAAGATTCAAATATGGATATGTACAGCTCAAAAACTCAGGCTTTTTCTAGAACCAGCTGCCAACTTGAAATCTGTTGACTGTCCTTTCTAGTTCTGTGGTATGAACACCATAACCTAGGAACCCAGATGAATAAAAGTCCTTTTTAATTCATATTTTTAGTACTAGGCAAGTCATGGATATAAACTGTTCTTCATGTTCATGTTTTAAAGGAATCAGAATTAATCAAAGGAAAATCAGGTACTGAAACATTTACATTGATTAGCCTTTGCCTATTTCCAGAAATACTTGATGAAATGTAACAGAAACAAATATCTTAAAACTCTCTAATGAATAACCTTGCTTTCTTCCTCAAGAACTCTAACAGCAATTTTGCCTGTATTTCTCTCAAATTGTATATTGTGCCACTGATTCTACCATTTGTCTGATTTTATACAGGTAATTGTTAAAGTAGAAATTTTGTGTCAACCATGGTTCTCCAAATAAATCAATACAGTATAGGTATTATTCAATACTCAAAAATAGAAAAAATTCAATTTGGTATAATTTTTAGGTTAATTTTTGGTTGTGAGAATACTCAAGAAATTTTCCATATAAATTAAAGATAACAATGTTCACAGATCCAAAAACTATCAAATAATACTAAATAAGAATATTTTACTTTCAAACCAGGAGAAAAACCTGTAGTTATTTACATTTGTCCATCTATAGTTACATAGCTATAGTTCAAAGATCTGAGACACAAGAGAGTTGATGATATATTTCCATTTCAAGTCCAAAGGCAGAAGACTGACGTCCCACTTCAAAAACTATTAACAGGTGCCCTCTTGGAGCAATGGGTGGCCATCAGTCTCACAAAAGCTATTAGCAAATTATCTCATTTTTATTTTATTTTTTAACATTTTTATTAATTACAGCTCTCTATATTTTATATATACACACACACACACAAACACACACACACACACACCATTGTATAACCTGAGGTTCTCCTACTATCATGTCACCTGTGGAACTTTTTTTTTTTTAATTCTATTCAAGCATCCAGCAGGTTGGATAAGACCTGCTCATATAAGGAAGAGCTATCTGCTTTACTCAATCTACTTGTTCAAATTTTAATCTTACTCAGAGATACTCTCATAGACACACCTAGAAAAAATTCAACCAAATATCTGGGCATCCCGTGGCACAGTAAGTTTCACTCATAAAAGTTATTGTCACATTCTCAAAGAACATACTCTCTCTAATACTTCACCTTACACATAGTGGCTGTTCAATACATATTTACTAAGTGGTGGAGATGATGACTCCTAGAATATGACTCAGATATGGATAATAGTTATTACTCTATTCTTGCTTCCCACTTGTCCTACAACAAATACCTAAGGCAAGTAATAAAGCTGCCTCTTTTTGCTCTCGTGACAAAGTCATGTCTGAATTTACTGTTTCTTTCTATTCAGAATCCATTTTGGCTTAAAACATCAAGTGAAAAAACATGAATAAATGCCACAAACTCATATGTCCAGTAATTAAAATCAGTGTTAAGATTTCGAGAAATGTACCTTTAAGCTAAACCTGGTGTGCAGCAATTTTATTGCTAAAGAATTTAACAAAAGAAAGAAAGACTTTGCTATATTAAAACTCTAGACAGGTGCTGAGATGAAAGGAGCTTAGTATAGTGAATGAAATATGGCAAATGTGATGTATCCATGCAGCTAGTTTTTATGAGCCTTTGCCCATGTAGAGATTGAAGTTCATAGTGAGAAGCTGAATTTGGATCTAGATGTGTGTTCTCATTCAAATCTACTGTGAAGCGAGTTGTCTGCATACATGAATGATTTTATAGCAGAGCTTCTACACCTGTTGGGTAAACTCTGCAATGCATGTAATTGAGGTAGATTGGTGTCAAAAAACAGAAATGGAAATAAAAGTTCAGGGATTAAATCTTGGTTTTTATACTTATGAGTTATATAATCTTTGGGAAATCTTTTGGCTTATCAAATCTATCAAATTTTATCAAATCTAAGTAGAATTGATATCAAATCTATTTAAATCTAAATATCAAATCTATTCAGATTTGATAGACTGAGGGAGTTGAGCTAGCACAAATTTTCAGACCCATTAGGTACAAATAAATCTTGCATGTATATCCTGAGCTTGCTTGTCCATTTGTACATTGTTGTTGAATGTTGCATCTTTGGGGAACAATAAATCATATTGTTTAAGAACATAAATTTAGGCATTGATATTCCTGCACTTAGATTTGAATTCTGGTCTTGCTACTTCCTTATTTTAGAAACTTAACAGTAGTGTTTTTGAGCCTCTGGTCTCTCACTAGAAAAATATAGTTAGTAATTACTATTGTTTTACATGTTATGTGCATAAAATTAAAGGAGATTATTTGGAGAGTATTTGACACAAAGATGTTTTGGGTCTTTTAACTTTTAGTTAAAAAAACTAACATGTTAGATATATGTTCTTTATTTCATTCTGAGAGACTGTATTCTATTATGTTTTTCATAAAGGTATCTATTCCACACATGAATTGATCCTTATAGTATCCAGAATTTAACCAGTTTTGTTTGACTTACAATCTGCAGAAAGTATAATTATAATCTTCATATAAAAATAGTAAATAATAAAGCCAAAGTGATTGCAGGAATATATCATAAAGTAACATACAAATTTTTCCATTGTTTTTAAATTGTTCAAAATTGTTACTCTTAGAGCCTATACTATGCACATTAATATATTTATTTGTAATGCTCCCAACACGCATCTGCTGGTTTTTTTGTTTGTTTGTTTTTAATTCTTCTCTTTAGGCATCTCTAAGAGGGTGTTTACTTGAATGAATGTTATGAGGAGGCAATAAGATGCAGTCTTGAAAGTTTGGAGCTTATATCTGACATAAAAAACAAGGAAACATAATCTAACAAGAAATTGTAAATTATATCCATGACCGTACAAGGGGCTCCGCATAGAGAATGGGTTAGATAGTGACTGAGGAGCTCATAGAGTTCCTGGAGAGAGGTCATGTAGCTTTTCTGTTATATGGACAGTGGTGACTGAGGGAAACATATTCCACCATGTGCAATCAATAGGACATGGAGATAGATTTGGGATGACTTTGAGCCAAATCTCAAAGCTCTATAATTTACTAGCTGTGATAGCATAGACTATATTCACTTATCTGCTCTAGTTCTTTGATTCCTCTTCTGAAAAATGGAAATAAGTGTCCACTTCACAAGGATTTTGTCAGAAAACAAACTCTTCTATTTAACCTTAAAATAAAAGACCTCTGAGGATTACTGAACTGAGAATATCTACCATTACAAAAACAGAGCATGAATAAACCTAAATATATCAATCTGACCTTGTACATACAAGGGCAGTTTAGAGAAATAGTATTTCCAGTTAATCTATATATTTTGATAACATTTCATTTCACAAAATTTACTTTTAGCAGGCATTCCTACAGTTTATAAACCATCTCCAAAAAATTTGAGATAAAAGTGGTTTATTAGCTTTTGGATATTAAATATCAATTCTGTTAGCTAAAGTAGTCAAATGTTAGCCAGCTTCATTTTGGATGTAAAATAATACATTTACCACATTCTTATTTTAATGAATTATTTTAATAAATTATAGATTATATATAAATTACTTATTGGTTTAGTCTTATTGGCTAATATATGGGGGAAAGATTGCAATGGATATATGGTCAGTTACAATTCTTATAAATTCACAAGATACCTGGAATTCACAATTCCTTTTCATCAACTGAAAACAATGTTAATCAATATCCATACTTGTGTAGAAAATCCTACAACTTATGAATCCCCCCCAACATTTAAAGAACAGTGAGAAGAATGTTTTGTTCTAGTTAATAACTTTCTTCTTTTCTCAAAAATTAAACTAAATCATGTCATCCATCTTGGTATTACTGCTATTTTGTCTTTTGTCATAAGACACATCTCCCAAATTTCTCAGAAACTACAAATCCAAGTCCTAAACAACTCTTTTTCTCAGGCCCTCTCTTCAGTAATTACCCCTTTCTCACCACCCAGTCTCCATCTTGGATCTACCCTGCCTCACATGGCCTTTAGTTCTTTAGAAGACAATGATTAACATTTGCTAATGTTTGCTAATGAGCTCAGTTAGCATGTTGTCTGTAGACAATGTGATAAAAAGAAGGAAGGGTGGAGGGTGGAGGCTGGACAGAATTCAGACAGCCTTGTTTTATGTATCTTTTCATTCTAGACACAATTGTCTACTGTCTGTGTTTTTGCACTTCTTTAGTGTTTTATTGTTTGTTTGCTTCATTTTGTTTGTTTATCCATTAATCTTGATAACAATTCTTGACTTGGAATATTGCAGGAATGCTTGGGGATGGGAAAATTCTTTTTTGTTCTATGCAATCCAAGGATATAAGCATAGATAATAAGGGTTTCTAACACAGTATTTTCATCTGATGGTATTTTGTTGTTCAATTACTCTGAAAGATTTTACCCACAGAAACTCACACAAGAGAATGTATTTTCTTTTCAGCACACTTATATACAATGGTTGCCCTTTATGATGGTAATTGCAATGTGAGAGCACATACTCTGAATATGTATTATGACTGCATGGTTAAATAAGAAATGTCCCCTCCCTCAAAATAATCTAAATGCTAAGAAAAAGCAAAACTCCCCATTTACTTTTTTGTAACCACAGAGAGTCTAAATGCCTTTGTAAACAACTGTTTATTTATTGAATATGTATAGTTAAAGAAAAAAAGTCAGCCCTCTAAGCCACACAGAATAAGAACTGTGTTCTTTCCAGAGACTAGTAGTGTCAGGAAATATCTAATTGCAGTTTCTCACAAATACTCCAGTATATAATTCTCCATCTGAAGAAATATGCTTCAGCATTTCATATTTACTCTTCTAGCTCAGAGGTGGTAGGAATGGGAATTATTCCAGCTACCCACTTCACTCAGCCTGTATTTAATTTTAGCTTTATGCACAATAAAAACAGAAGGAAAAAGTGCAGAATAAAATAATACATGTACCCGTCCCTTTCTTCTTATGAACATACAAAATATCAATTTTCATTATAAATGAATGTTAGATTTTTATTTTGAGTGTATCTTCCCACCCTCCTATCCCCCCCACCATTCCTGCCCTCGAAAGAATTAACCATTTTTTCTTTGAGAACTCAAGTGTGTTTCTCCATAGACATCACCCTGTTCCATTTGGCAATAATGGTATTTTATCTTGTATTTTTAATATAGCAGTATCAGCAGTTATTTATTTTTGCTGAAGTTTCCAGAACTTAAAAAATAAAATACTCTAGAAGGGAACTATTGGAGAAATGACAATCTTTCATCAGTTACATATTCTATCTACCATTTTTTGGGGGGGCAGGGGAGGGGTTGGGTGAGTCTTAGTAAAACTAAATAGTATTCTTATTGTAATTTTAAAACCACAGTGATTTAAAATAACTATTTAGTATCTCCAAGATATACTGTTTGAAAATTTAACCAGCCTTTTATTATTTTATTATACAAGCTTTGTTAAGATGTTTTTGAATGTTATGTGTCCCAGGGTCTTCTCATTGGTCTTAAGGAAAAGAAGAATTGCTGACTTATGTAAAGGGAATATCAGCCTAGGTCTTTCAAATTAAACCTTTTCCCAGATACTTTAACAATATTTAAATGTAATAATCTCATTTTTCCACACTTCTGGAGATTTTTAAAATCTTGAGGCTTCCAGTTTGCAGCTTAATTAGGGAATTTGATTGATATCAGAACTGAACAATTCTTCTCTTCCTTCCATGGCTTGCAAAATACCATGCTTAATTCTGTCACCTGAAGGGCTTTAGATTGTTATAAATAAATGGCATGAGCATCTTGGTGTTATTTTCTAAAAGGAAAATGTTGGGGTTAACTGACTCAGATTTAATATCCTGGCTAGATATTATTCTAGAGGAATAAGATCACATCCCATCATTTTTATTCAATTTCACAGACAGTGGCTTCTGTTCCATAAATCACACCTACCAACAATAGTGTTTTCATGAATAAATGAATGCAGAACACTCCACCACTCGCTGCAGCGGGAATAATAACTCATAATGCTTTGGTGACTTGGTCTAGCATTCACATAGTTCCTGCTGGGAAATTTTTTTTCTTAAAATATAGCTATATTTTCCCCCAAGGGAGTAGAATGGTTTATAACACCATTTGTGTTTGAGAGGTATAGGTTCTTCCTCTTCAAGTGTTGTTACTACCACACATTCATTAGCAAAGTACCCACAATCTACTACCATTTTCCATTATGGTCCTTCCTCACTTCGTTCTTCCCCCTCCCGCTTTCTTGTAGTCTCAGTCCTACAGTTAGATTTTTAGGGTTTATTATTGATTTGACCTTATCTGACTGTTGTCTTTCTCCACATTCCACATTAAAGTGACACATTCAGTATTTGTCTTTTATCCTTCTGACTTATTTTACTTGTTAACACCCTGCGCCCCCAACTCCTCCGTGTTGTAGCAAATGGAAGAGTATATCTATTTTTGTAGCTGGGTAGTATTCCATTATATATATATATACCAAATATTCTTCATTCACTCATCTGTGTTTAGACACTAGATTGTTTCCATAACTTAATTATGTCAATAGTGCTGCAGTAAACATTAGAGTGCCTATTTCTGTTCAAATTAGTCTTTGTATTCTTCAGGGGGATACTTAGGAATATAATTGCTAGAATCTATGGTAGATTCTTTTTTAATATTTTGAAACAACTTTGGACTGTTGTCCAGGGTGCTGGAGCATTCCACATTCCCACCAACAGTGTAAGAAGCTTCCTTTCCCTCCATCCTTGCTAACACTGTTCCTCGTCTTTTTGATATGGGTCATTTTGACAACTGTGAAGTGGTATGATGGTTTGATTTTAATTTCCCTCAAAGTAAATGATGATAAACATTTTTTCATTTGCCTTCCTGTTGCCTTCCATATGACTTCTTGAAGAAGTGTCTCCTTAGCAGTTCTGCCCATTTTGTGTGTGTGGGGGTTATTGGTTTTCTTTTTGCTAAATTAAGGATTTCTTTGTAGTCTAGGCTATCAGACCCATGCTGGATTTAAGTTATGAAAATATTTTCCTCAATTTAGGAGGGTATCTTTTATTTTAGTGATGGGTTCATTCACTCTCCAGAAGCTTTTCTGTTTAATATGGATCCAATTGCCCATGTTCTCGTTTTCCTTGCTTTTGGGCACATATTTGCAAAGTCAACACTGAAATGCATGTCAAAAAGTCTTTTGCTATGTTTTCTTTGTATCTTACGGTTTTAGGACTTACATTCAAGTTTTATCCATTGAAGTAGATTACTCATGTGGATTACTGAGTATGATGTAAGTTGGTGGTCTATTTTCATTCTTTTGCATGTGACTGTCTGGTTTTCCCAGGGCTGCTTAGTGAAAAGTCTTTCCTCACTCCAGTGTATATTGTTGGCTCTTTTGCCCAAATATATGTGGATTTATTTCTGGGTCCTCAATTTATTCCACAATCTGTATGTCTGTTTTTGTGCCAGTATAATGTTTTTTGATTATTATAGCTTTATAGTACTGATTGAAATCTGAGAGTGTGATACCACTATTCTTTCTGTTTTTTTAAAGATTACTTTGACTGTTCATAGGCTTTTATTGTTGCACATGATTTTGATTAATATTTGAAGAATGGCACTAAAACTTTGATAAGGATTGCCTTTATTCTATATATGGCTTTGAGTAAGTTGGACCTTTTGACATGGTTGGTTCTTTAGTCAGTAAGCAAGGAATAGCTTTTCATCTCTTTGTTTTCTTTTATTTCTTTTAATGATGCTTAATAGATATGCTATTAAATATCTAACTGATCAATATCTATGTGTCTATATTATCTTTATATATATATTGAATTTTCTTTGTCTTCACATGTATCATCATCAATACTACAACAAAAATATAGCAATTTGAATGAATGTTGAATGACATCAGATCTAGAATTTTCAGAGCATTCACATAAGTGGTAAGATTTTGTTTAATAGGTTTTTTAATTATAAATATTTTATATTTATAATTTTTATTAATCTGTCTCCTCTCTTACATTTTTGTTTCTTTGAGGGGAGAGATTTCATAGTTTTGCTTGTAGAACAAGGTAGATTTACTCTGGAATACGCCATCATAAGGAAAATGTTTGTTTTGTTGACATTTTCTAGCACATTTCTAGTAAAGTGACTCCTTCAAATTATTGTTCAGAAAAGTATTGATGTAAAAATAATTAAAGCTTGTTTAATTTTTATAAATTTGAGATATATTTAGAACATTATTAAATATGTGAATTTAGAAATTATAGTATAATTTTATTTATAACATGTAGTAAAGACATAATGTAACTTTTATTTATATTTAGCTTTATACCTATATATTTCCCCTTTTCACTTACCATAATTTTCACCCCATTTTTGCTTTTACCTCCCTCCCTTTGTTATGCTTTTCCCTTTTTCTCCTTATCCTTTCCTCTCTCCTTTTTTGTCTCTTTTCTTCTCCTTTTCCCATCCTTTAGTCACAGTGTTTTTAAATTGATGGACAGTGGACACAAATTGGTAAGCAAGGGGTTTATTGGTAAGTTGCCCAGTCTCTTAGCAAAGTCCAGTCAGAGAAATACAATCCTAGTAACAGAAACAAAACATCAATGAAATAAAATAATTCAAATTTAAGTTATACAGTTGAGTAACATTTTAAGGGGTTCATTTCCTAATTCATATTATCAATTTCTCATTCCCAGAGAATCTTTCCTATCTGCATATAGGAACACTTTCTAGCATAATTATCAGTGATTTTACCTCATCCTATTGCTTTAAATTGCATCCCTATAATTCCCAAATTATATTTCCAACTCAGACTTTTCTTCTGAACTCCAGAATCAAATAGCTAACTACTCAATTCTTGCATAGATGTGTAATAGACATCTTAAATTCTGCTTGTCAAATAAAACTACTGATATTCAAGCTCTTCCACTTATTTTATTCTCCCTATAGTCTTATCCTCTCCATTTCTTAAAATTCTCATTTGCCCTGGTGAAAAACCTTTGTGTTATCCTGATTTTTTTCTCCCTCTCCACATCCCACATCACATGCAAACTGATGATAGATTTTTCAGCTAAGAATTAAAACTGTGCTTATTATGGCATAGATGAATATTTTCTAAGAACAGTTTAGTCTGAGGTTACAGAGTCCCCATTTATGTAAAATGGACAGTGTTGACATTTCCTGACACATGCAAAGGAATCCTGAAAAGAAACATAAAAAAGAATAATAAATATCATAAATAAATTGCTGCTATAGCTAAAGCAATCTGGATAAGATATTTATACATAGTCTTGGACCTCATTTTTAGGAAGCCATTCTTTTACATTAAGTAGC
Organism: Uropsilus gracilis; assembly: GCA_004024945.1. Classification (NCBI taxonomy): domain Eukaryota; kingdom Metazoa; phylum Chordata; class Mammalia; order Eulipotyphla; family Talpidae; genus Uropsilus; species Uropsilus gracilis. The sequence continues at coordinate 36,605 of PVHY01014150.1, forward strand.
ACTCCTTAGAGACGGTGGTATTTTCTTCTATAATCTACAAACATTTACGAGTATACAATCAATGCTGATTGAATACATGAATCCTCAGTTTCCAAAGTAATAACTAGGTACTACAACCCTCTTTTGATGAACTAAGGTGGGTCAGAAGAACCAGCAATACCATTCAACTCAGCCATTTGAACTTGATTCTATAGAACCAAACACTGCTTTCAGTGCTGTAGATTAAAAGAAGATAGTCTGAAACAACACTTTTCTGAATGATTCCAATTCTAATACAGCTGAAATGGTACATTTTGCTGTTGTTTTCTTCTACTGTTTTTAATTACTGGGTCTATTTGCATGAAATGAGGATCTGGGTTGCCTAGGAGTTCATCTGCTTCTGTTGCATATTTCTCTGTTAAATACGCAGACTTCAATGCAGTTTTGCTCACTGTCTCCAAATTTTGACAGGATCTCCTTCTCCTCCCCTTTCACTGTCTTCTCATCATTCTCCAAGAGACAGGTTATTTTTAAAGTACATAATCAATAGACTTTGGGAAGCAGCCAAGTTGTGGAAAAGGGAGGTCATATGATCGGGAATAAGCTACTAGGGACTGCTGAAAGATGGCACCCAGCCATCCCTAAAATTATCTAAGAATGTAAAGACAATCTGTAGCTCCATTTAAGTGTTCTGAGCTATTCTTTTGCACAGGCTTTTGTTTTGAGGAGTATTCTTAGCTTAGTTCTAGAAAATGTAGGCTAGTGTTGACAATTACTTTTCAGACCAAATAATGTTCCATTAAAGTCAAAGTTTGTCAGAGGCTCCTGATGGAGTCTTCAATCTCCTTGACATAGGGTTGCTGTTTAATTCTTAAACTGATCATTCCTTGGCTGACAGTTTGAATCAAGAACAAATCAATTATCATCATGATTATTGTGGAAATGACTGTGACTAAACTACCACACAAAGAAATGCTAATGATTAAAGAAAGCACCTAATGAGAATGTGGAGACAGTCATCCATAGACCAGCATCATGGTTGGAAAGCCAGCTCAAGTGGAAAGCAAGGCTATTTTCTGCAAAACTCTCCATTACATCACTTAGAAACCAGAGCTCTTTTCCAGTTCTTTATTTGCAGCCACAGGATGTCTCCCCTTACTGATTTTTAGACTTGACTTAATGGTCATTTGTAACTTTCCTATACCAGAGAAGATGTTTCACAACTTCATCCCTACTTTTTTCTCTCCCCTCACCATCACAGGAAAATAATTTGTTGCTTATTTCATCCTGCTATTAAAAAAAAATCCTTTAAAACATTGTTTTGTTCATTTAATAATTTTACCTAATTCATTTAATTAATTTTATTTAGTCATGTTTAGTGAGTTTATTATTACAAATCAGTGTCTATTTTGTGTGAATATTTTTAACTTCTTTTGGTTATGCATGTTACAAAATGGGTTATGTATTAACTTCTGCCTGTTGTCCTCAGCTACTTGCACACTGCAACTATGCAACTACTATGCACACTGATGAGACCCTCCTCCTAGGCAAATCTTATATCCTTAAAATGCCTTCTTAGGGAATTCTTTGATGAAAGAAGCTTGATGTTGGCATTAATTGCACATAAAAGACCATGGCCTATTGTGGAATGTAGAATATCTTTTAGAAGTGTCTGCCTTCACTATGGCAAACTCTCAGTGGTCACATAAAGATCTTTGTCCTGTGCAGATCTAGTTACAGCCAGTAACAGAAGGCATATGTCCATCCTGAACAAAAGAATATTTATTTTCACATTCCATGGCTGATGTTGTGTGATAACATTTTTGCATATCTTAGAAATTTTTATGCAGATTCTGTTTAAAGACAAAAACTGCTTTTACAATAATCTTCTTTGTGAATGGAATTTGAACTCTTAGCATTTGTTGCCTTTGCAATATGTCTGTCAAGTTCTGATAATAAGCCTTGATAACCAGAAAACAGACAAAACCAAAGGTTGTTCTGTTCAAAGCAACATTGTTTATTGTCTTTGCTTTTTTGAACATAGGTAGATGCACCTTAAATAAAAATGTAAGAAATTTAGTATTTCATAAACAAGTTACTAGTATATGGTTTTAGAGACATAGTTTACTCTAATTCTAGCCATGACAAATTTCAGAACTGTCTCTAATGGACTAAATATGTACTATAAAGAATAATTGACAAGAGGAAAATATGCAATTAATTGATTTCCCTATGTGAAAGCAGTATTCAAATTTTATAAGACCTTTATAAAAATGGGATAAAACTATTAACAGGATGCTCTCTGAACATGGAGTCAGGTGTAAACAGAAAAAATATTTGTCTTTGGAAAAATTGTAAAGTCAGCTACCTCTAAGGCAAATCATATGCTGGAAAATTTAGGCTGTATCCATATATTATCTATAGAAATAAATAAAATTGAAAAATTGAAAAATCTGTCTTTAAATAGTTTTTTGAAAGACCTTTACAATACATAGCTGAATACAATGAAATTTTTTTTCATGAAAATGAATTTGGTTATAATAATCAGACTGTGACTATGTATATAACTTTACTAATAATTCAATTTATAATCAAATTAATAAATTAACAAACCCTAAGTCCTCTTATTGCAAAACAGAATTTATTTTGTTAAAACTGTTTTTTTTAATATTTTATTTTTATTTTTTTTTACTTTGTTATACATATTTTTTTAAATTAATTAATTTATTTATTTTACCGGGATTCACCCCCCCC
>PVHY01014151.1:0-39294 GCA_004024945.1 Uropsilus gracilis
CTCAAAAAAAAAAAAAAAAAGTTAAGGTGCTGCTTTATAGTGTTATTCTCTGTGAAATCTTCCAGTGATGTTGTAGATTTCCCTCCCCCCCATGCTGTAGATTTTCCTGTTATGTATATTATTGCCTAATTTACTGTTTTTTCTTTCATAAAGGAAACTTTTCAGTACACGCTGTTTAGGTGGGCTGAAGAGCTTGATGCCCTCAATCGAACTCAAGACTTACTTGGTTGCTACGAGCAAGCCTTGGAACTGTTTCCTGAGGATGAGGTGATTTGCAATAGTATGGGCGAGCATCTCTTTAGGTGTGTATGATTTTAGTATTACTGAGAATGTTTTCTATGTCTTACTTGATCAGAGACAAGTTATACAGTAATTTGGAAAGGACGTTTAATAAAAAAACTCAATTAACTATAACAGAATCTGAGTAGTGACCATAGAGAAGTCACTGTGTTGTGTGACCAGAAGATTTGTTATCAACTTTGTATCTGAAACTTTTTGGAAACTTAGAATTTCTGTCTCTTCTCCACAGGAACATTATAATTCAGGGGACTGATAGAAAAACCAAGCATTTTTGTTTCGAATAAATCTGGTTTTTCAACTTTGTACAGAGTGACAGAATTCTTGGCTCGTGTGAGCCCTATTCTATCTCGATCATTCTCCATGTGCTGGCTGCCATCCTGTGCCTGCTTTGCTGCATGGCTCACCTGGCCAGGTCACACTGGTTCAGGGGGAAGGTTGGTATAACAAATGCCTTTATCACACTCCCTAACCAGCCTCAATCATGTGCTGTTCTACTGTTTAAGAACATTAATTGGAATGGTTGTATAAGTGAAATACATGCTTTTTAAGGGAGTATTCTAGTTTTAGAATATACTAATCATTAGAGAAACAAGGCAGATTGTCAGCTGAGGCTTATTTGTTCTAACAACCTGATCCTGACATGTAGAATTATTTAGACAAAACTAGCAGCCATTTTCTATTTATGTGAAGTTTAGTTTAAAAGATTTTAAAATCATTCATTAGTCAAAAATTTACCTTGTGGAAATGTAACTCTGTAATTTGGACTCCAGAGAGTGGTAAATCTAAATTCATGATACTATGACTATGCCTTTTGCTGTATAGTTTATCTTTGTTCTCTGGAACAGTGGCTCTTAGCTTTTATTTTACTCTACATTTTTCATCAAAAATGTGTATCACTCACTCCCCATCGAAAGAATCACCATTCTGCAGATTTCCAGAGTCAATGACAGCTTCCATTCCTGACACTCACTTGTGAAGTACAGTCCTTGTCTGGAATGTTACAATTTTTCAATCTTGTGTTAGTCTAATAATGTAAGTTATATATTTTAAATATAGCAATATCATATTTTTCATATAAAATGTATTTAATATGAAATATATTTAAATTGCTGACTTGAAAGATACTGTTTTTCCTGGTTAAGAAAAGGTTACAGTTTGTTGATATTGATAAAGCATGTTAAGTCATTCTATATAAGATATATTTTGCATAGACCATATATTTTTCAAGTTAGCATTGCAGTTTAAGAAAACTGAATTTTATACAAAGCATCAAGCCAAAGGGAAGCACAAACCCTAGAAATTATTCATATCAGATTTGGCATTGATTTAACAGATGATTAATACTTTGATAATTTTAAATGCCTTTACTAAGTCTCAACAAATGGTGATTACTTAAAATGTACTTATATTTCCTATGTGCTATAGCAATTGCAGAAGATAACTCCACTTTCAATATACTTACAAAGAACAAAACTAACCTTAAACATTTTATTTTAACCTAAAACCTCAGTGTCTGTCATTTGATTTGGCACGGTTGTCTCATTAGAGTACACTTCTCTTCTTGGAGTCTCAAAATTTCTTTTTGCTTGAGACATACTTCGATGTTCTGGTTAGTATAAAAAATTCAGTTGGTGGAAACTGGTATAATTGACTTGTGATGACAATGTAGCTTAGTTGGTGAGAGAAAAGGCATTTGGGCCCAGCAGAGAGGAACCTTCTAGCCAGAGGCACTGGTATGTTTTACAGAGGGATGGTACTGAAAAAGAGCTGTGCGCTAGTTAGGTAGCTAAATGGAGGACGGCTGTGAGAGTCTTCTCTGCTTTAGTCCCATAGTCAAGTACTGTTGGAGTCAGAATGTAAGTATTGTGCTAGGGTTCAAAAATGAATGAACTGATTCAGAGTTGCCCTCCTCACAAGGGATTTCGCAAAGAAAATGGTATTGGATTGAGTGGGATTTGGGGTGTGGTGAAGAATCCTCAGGCTGGATAAGTGGCATAAAGAAAGGTACCATAATTGCTAACATATTGTTGGATATTTTATCTGTCATTTTTTTATTCTAGGATGGGTTTTAGAGATGAAGCAGCGGGGTATTTTCATAAAGCAGTGAAGCTGAACCCTGATTTCAGTGATGCAAAGGAGAATTTTTATCGTGTTGCAAACTGGTTAGTGGAACGCTGGCACTTTATTATGCTTAATGACACCAAAAGAAATACAATTTATAATGCAGCAATCCAAAAGGCAGTTGGTTTGGGGTCCAACAGTGTTTTGGACATTGGAGCAGGAACTGGAATACTAAGGTTAGTGTTTAATTAGATATGTGTACCTGTCTATTAATGTGACTCAAAGATGCTACCAAAAATGGAAAGTTTAGCAGTGGGATTTAAAGAGTTTTATATATTTCTCATAATCTTGTTATGATTACTTATACAACTATGATTGCATTTTTTACTGAAACTTTATATAAAAAACTGGCCATAGCTAAGAAATTTGGATTTTTACTGAATTTTGAAAAATGAATTTTAAGAGTACTTTTTCCATTAACATTCTGGTTGAATCTAGTTGTCTAAGTTAAAACCTATTAGTATTTGTCACTATCATTAGACTATCTTTTTAATAGGGTGGGCATCATGATTTAATGTATGGTTTGTTTCTGGATAAGAATTTCCATTCATTTTTTTTAAATGTGGAATTGAAAATGTGTGCTAACAAGCACTAATACTGAAACTGGGTGTATAAAAGGGGATCCCCAAACTAAACACAAATACAAGTATAGGTACTAAGGGCTACAGCCTAATCAAGGGACAGTGCCCTTAAGGTCACGGTCAGTGGGCTCTTCCACCCATACTCACAATACAAAGAGCTTAATGTAGCCAGAGGGGTCAGCTACCACCCCAATCAGTGTCTACCAGTCAGTGGAATGCTGAGGATACCAGGAGTGTGGAGGATACCAGCAATGCTCAGGAGGGGTCACCAGGAGTGCTGCATGCACAAACAGCTAGAGATGCCGGGCCCAGGGCCTTTGGTGCTCCTGTCAGGCAATGTCAGAGGCAGGGCAGAGGCCCAGTCTGCAGAGGTTGGTTTCTCTAACTCGGCAGTTGGTCCTCTGCTGGATGTGGCTATGCTTCCCCTTCTCAGGGTACAGGAACAGAGGCATCTCTTCTCCCTTGGGGCTGGAAAAATTCTCACCTGCAAGCTCTTCAAGGCTCCCATGCTTTTCCTTCTCTGCATTCTTGAGTTCTTCCTGAGGCTCCTTCTCGCCATGCCTTTGTCCAATTCCTGCCTCTCCCATGCCAGTCTCTGGGTCCTTGCTTGAGTTCTTCCCTCTCTTGGCGACTCTGACTTAATTCTGCCCTCCAATCCCATCTCTAGAATCACTCCTGTGGTTAAAGGATCATCAGCTTAACAACTGGGAGCACACCCTAGGGCCCTTGATTGAGTTTGGATTAAGCCTACCACAGCTGTGGCTGGCTCCTGCCTGGTAACAGAATGAATAATGGTTATATTAGTAAAGGGAAATGCACCATGTTTAAGCATTGTTATTCTACTAAATATTTGAAAAAATACAGTGAAAAACATTTCCTTTGATGGAACACTATTCCCCATTGTAGCATGTTTGCGAAGAAGGCTGGAGCACACTCTGTGTATGCCTGTGAGTTGTCCAAGACCATGTATGAACTTGCCTGTGATGTGGTGGCAGCAAATAAGATGGATGCAGGAATCACGCTCTTACATATGAAGTCACTGGACTTAGAAATTCCAAAACATATTCCTGAAAGGTATTGTGATGTAAACTTTTTATTGTTTACATAAAATTTTATTGTTTATAATGTAGTTTCATTTTTAAAAATTAAGATACATTACTAGCTCCTAATTCGAACAAAATACTAAAGTCCTTCTAAAAATTTCGATATAGGATAGTTTAGCATAATAGGGAATTTTATAATAAGGGCATATTCTTGATGAAATATATTTGAAGATTTTGAGGAAAGATTTTAGCAGGGGATTTAATAAATAAATGTGACTTTTGCAAATGACTTTTCCTTTGTTAATTTCAGTATTTTAGTGATAAAATGGGTAGTACCTCCTGTGAGGTGAATAATACTTACTTATTTTTAAATACAATTTAAAATTTGTCCTTAAAAACAAAACGTTGATGCGTTAGGCTTGAACATTTTGTATGAGGCAAACATGATAACCACTACCCTATGGAAACAGGGCATCAGTCACATTTTGTGTTGATATTCTTCGCGTAGACACCATTTTGGAAGTGCCAACTGTAAGGGTATTTTGCCTGGGCTCTTCAGATGCTTTGAATATTGTCTCATAAGCCTGGACTTTTTAGTTATCTCACTTTGATTCTTTTCAAAATAATGATAGTGTTTCAGAGCTAGACGGGAGTCACCAATCATCTGACCCAGCACTGTCATGAGAGACTCTCTTCTTTAGGCCCACTTGCTTTACTCCCTGGGTGGTCTGTTTACTCTTACTTAAATTCAGTTTCTGTTGAAAGGGGGCTTTTTTTTATTCACCACCATCTTTTGGATTACAGCTTTGAAACTTCTTCCATATCTGTAATAGTGTTTATAGTTCCACAGTACTTTGTGAACCCTGTATTTGTTCTCATGAGAGAACAAATTATTAAATTGATGAGGCAGATTTTATGCTCATTTTACAAAAATAAATAAGATTCTGAATTGGCTTAGTCTTCTCAGGCTGCCATAGCAGAATACCAGGAATAGGTGGTTTAAACAACAATGTATTTACAGACAGTTTTAGAGGCTGGAAGTCCATGAATAAGAGTGCCAGCAAACATGGCTTCTGGTGTGAGTTCTTTTTCTGCGGTGTTTGATTTTGACCTTGAACAAATCTGGAGATTTCAAGAGTTTGAATGTTGAACTAGATGGTTTAATACACTTTTCACTAAATAGATGCATCGTAAATACTAATTTTTTTGTGCATGTGTGTTATATTGGGTTTAGATATGATAGGATTGACCACATTGTTTCTGCCCGCAAGGCATTTACAGTCTGGATGGGAAGAAAAGACTATTCATGAAACTTGACCTTTGGGCCACACAAATAAATGATACTGGAATATCATTTATTCTGCGAAAGAAGGGCAGAGTTGGGGAAAATTATCTTAGGGTGTCTTTGAGTGAAGTTTTCTAGAAAGAAAGGAGATGGGCAGAAGATCAGAACTAAGTACAGCCCGGGCTTTCCTGAAAATGCAGACCGTAGGTGAGGCAAGAGAAATGAAGGAGAGGCACAGTCAGTGTAGACAGGGCAACTTGAACAATGAGGGAGAGGAAGGATTTTGCATGGGAGGACTTCTCACATTCAATGTTGTAGGTCAAGGAAAATAAGAACTGAGATGATTCATTTTGATTAGTAGGAGTCATTGATGATAAAAAGTGTTGAGTGTTGGGAATAGAAAGTTACTCAGCATTGAGGAGGGGAACTGATAAAGGTATGAACCCTCTTAAGGATTTAGTCAATGGAAGAATAGCCTGAGGAGGCAGGAGGGTCAAGTAAAAGTTGTATGTCCTCCCCTTCACATGCACATGCACATGCAAATGCACACATGCACACGTGCCAGTGGACACCTGAGGAGTCTGGGGAACAGTAGAGTCAAGTGCCTCAAGAATCAAAGGTAGATATAAAAATGAAATGTATTAGAAAATGTTGCATTTGGAGTGTTTCTGTAATATACTCTTCCCTCTCTCAGCTTTGATGTCTTTATATAAAAGTATGGTTTTTTACTTACATATATCTTTAAAAAATCATTCTATAGAGTGTCCCTAGTTGTAACAGAAACTGTCGATGCAGGTTTATTTGGAGAAGGAATTGTGGAGAGTTTGATTCATGCATGGGAGAATTTACTTTTGCCACCAAAGGTAAGCAGCTTTAAGACAAGAAAATTTGATTATGTTAATTATTTCAACAGGTATTTATTGAATCTCTAGTGTAAGTGCAAAGCAGTATGAAATCCAGCCCATTGTCAAATCCATACTGGCTATTTGGAAAGAAATCTGTGCAAAAAACATGTAATGGTGTAAAGTGATATATACATGTATGGCCGGGTGGCATGTATTAAGTATATCAATTATGTCAGGAAGGAATTCCCAGCAACTGAGGTGACATTGTGGAGAGACTTACTTTGGTGTTTCTGAGTAGAACTGAGAAAGGACAGGTTACCAAAAAGAAGTGTGGTGATGCTTGGCTTTGTATGGTCTTAGGGTACCTGTTGAACCCAGGCTACTGTTTGAACAGGACTGATTCCTATAATTGGCAAATTATATTTTATATAAAAATTCTCTATTGTGGCCCATAGGTTGCAGACTTTTGATACTATGTATAGTGAGTGAAAGGATTTTAGCATGTGATAGAATTCATTACAGAAAATGATTCTGATTTAAGGTAGCTGAAAGTTAAAAAGAACAGTTTATTCTCAAGTAGGTAATAATGAGTTTGGCTTTTCAACATCATATTCAGTAGTCTTGTATGCACACTTATATCTTCCCGTTTGTACTGTTAAAAATACATATATGTGTATATACACATGTAAACCTATATACTACTGAAAATAAAACATTTTGAGATATAATTGATATGTAACAATGTAATTATCTATGTGCAGCATGATATGTAATGTAAAGATCAGGTGTGCAACATAATTTTTTTATCCTGCCCCTATGCAACGTAATTTAATATTTCTGTATTTTAAAATGATCATCACCAAAATAAGTCAACAAAAGAAATTTTTTAAAGTCTTTAAACTGCTTATTCGTACTTAGTGTCTTTAGAGCTTTTTTCTTCATTTTCATAAAAACATTTTTTATGAAAAAATAAAATAAAAAAGCAAACATACGTTTTGCATGTGTACTGAATATAATTTTGTCATACTTTCAGGCCAAAGGTGAAAATGGTAATTGTGAAAAATATGGGAAAGTTATACCAGCAAGTGCTGTTATATTTGGGATGGCAGTAGAATGTGCAGAGATAAGGAGACATCATAGGTAAGTGATTAAATAATAAATATTAAAAAATAATATTTTAAGTTATAGACTGTACTTTAGTGGTTATTTGGATGAGAATTTGCAGTTTTCCTACCTTGGAATCATATATTATTCCAGTTTTAATTTTTTCTTTCCATTTTTTCCTGCTTTCTTTTATAATGGAAGAATTAAAGTTGACTTTCAATTTTTTTTCCTTCCTCTTAACCGACTTTCAGTTTTTAGTAAATTTTGGTAGAACTTAGTACTTTTTAGTTTGTGATATATTCCTGTAGAAAAATTGTAACTTTCAGACTGATTTTAGACAAAAGTGAGATAAAAATTTTCAGTGTAAAAATAATTTTAGTTGTATTTTTGTCTTTTAAAAAGCCTGATTGACATTATAATATTTTGTGGTTGGGTGGAGTGAAATTTTAGTATTTTTTAACCTTTGAGATTTTGAAAGTAAGTGTATTTGTATGCTTGTCAAATATACAAATGAAAGTACAATATAAAAATTTTTATTTATAGGAGCTTGTTGGTCATATGTTTTTCCTCAACAGTTAGTGTTTCATTTTGCTAACTCCATATTTTGTTGGATATTTTTAAAGAGGCCTCTTACATTACTTAATAGTAAATGTAACACAAATCTTTTGTTTGTTTGTTTGTTTTTTACATAAGGCTGGGTATTGTTCTGTGCCCTCTGCTTTCTTGTTTTTATTTTAATTCCCGATGGTGAAGTTTTCCATATTTTATCTTAATCACACAAAGCAAGGCTGAGTTCATAAAATAAAATAATAGATAAGTAGGTATGTCTATATCAAAGTACATCAATAGGTAGAATTATACTAGTTACTATAGTTTAAAAGCCAAAGATTAATTTAAAAGGAAGTACACATTGAAAGAAATACAGCCTAACATTTAATATAAAAGAGCACTTATTATTATTATTTTTTTAAAGAGCACTTATAAAATAATTATAGGCTGGGCATGGTGGCGCATGTCTGTAGGTGGCAGCCTAGGAAGCCACGGTCGGGGCCAGGGATTTTGGTTCAAGTCCCGCCGGGGGCATGTAGGCGAGACCAAAAAAATACCTGGGCATGGTGGCACGCGCCTGTAATCCTAGCTACCTGGGAAGCTGAGACTGGGGATTGCTTGAGTTTGTGGTACCCCAGGCAGGGTAAGCCTGTGATTCCACAGGCAAAGTTTGTAGCAAGACCTAGTCCCCCCCAAAAAAAAACAAAAACAAAAAAAAACAAAACCAATTATAAATGCTCCTAGTTGTCTTTATAACATTAAAAAAAAAATCTAAAATTTCTGAGTATAGTCAAGAGATTATAACCAATCACAATCTTCAATGATTTTTCAAAATAAGTTTTATCAAATGGTTACTATACGCCAGGCAATAATTGAGTTTTATATATGTTAACCTACCTTATACATATAGAAAACATTATTTTATTATCATCTAACAAATCTTTTAAGAAAGTAAAAGAGAGTAACGAAAAGTGTAAGAATCATCTTAAAGATGAACTACATCTTTTTGGTGTTTCTTCCTTGTGTTTTTCTGTGCATGTTACAAAAATGCTTTGCAGTTGGTAGAGCACAGGGCACAGATCTTAACAGCCCATAGCTGATTTAGAGTATAAACTCTTGGAATGCCAGCTCTGTAAATAACCAGTAACTAGATTTACCTTTTCTTTGTGAGTTTCTTCATGTTAATAGATTTGCAGCAGTATTTTTTTAAAATCAATTTCCTAGTATAGTTCTCAGAGTTTGGAATTCTTAGATTGTTAATACTTCTCTCTTCATAAGAAGGTAAATTTTTACTTATTTGGTACTGAGTTAAAGGGGGTTGTAGGTTTTCTCAGGATGTAGAGACATGTTGCGGAATTGCCCACAAGAAAACAAGGTGGTGTCATTTTATAACACGAGCTGATAGTTTCTCTTTACATTTTACAGGAAAACCACTAAAATTTTTTGTCTCGCCCAAAGTAGAAATCAAGTGCCTGATTGCTGCCATGTTGAAAATAATTCTGAGTGGCTTGCTTTTTACTTTCTTATTGGGTGTCTTTTTTGATCAAGTAATTTTTTATGTAAACCTCTTTAATCATTTGTTTTCTTTTATAGTTAATGATTGTTGATGTAACTTTTTAAGAAAACTTTATGTAGTTTTACTTCATTTTTTTTTTCCCTCGGTACTCAACATTAGATAGTATTACTTGATTCTAAAACACATCTTTCTTGCCCTTCCTCTCTCCACCCCCATTTCTCCTTTCACCAGAGTGGCTAGGAAGGACCTTGCTGGGGTCTTTTTGCCAGTCAATGTGAAATTCCAGAGTCCGGCTTATTCTGCAGATAATGAAGAAACAGTTGAACCTTACACAACTGAAAAGATGAGTCGAATTTCTGGGGGCTACCAGGCTTTGACAGAGTGCTTTGAAATTATGACAGTAGATTTCAACAATCTCCAGGTAAAATTTGCTGCTTCTGACTGTTAAATTTCATGTATTGTATGAAATGATACATAAGACCATCTTATTTTAAGAGTTTACATGGGATTCTGCTTACTGTATGTGAAGCAAATAATTAAACAGAACCAGAAATCCCTCCTGAAATCATTAACTTACAAATCCTTGGGTTTGCCGAGACTGTGTCATGTGCCAGGTACTCACGTGTGTTCTTAGCAATCTAGTTAAGTGTGCAGTCACTGCTGCTTACCCTTGCACTTTGCAAGTGGGACCATGGTTTCCCCCAGACTATGCAGCTCGTGATTGCAGGGCCCCTGGTCCAGCCTGGATTCCTCATGTTTTTCTGTTACGCTGCCATTTTAAATTAGTGCTGTTCATTGAAAAGAGCAGCGGGTGAACTCTAGGATCTGTGTAAGGTGGCTGGTTATTACCATCCCCTGGCACAGCCTTAGCTGGGACTAAGAGTGTCCAAAGACACACAGTCTGGCACTCAATAATAGCTTTCTCCTATTCATTGCTACTAGGTTATTCTTGAGGCTGTCAGCAGCTAAATGAGCATTTTAAGGTTGCTAAGTGACACTGATTTTCAGGAACGTCTTTTGACTAATATTACTGATACTAAGTACCCCAAAGCTAGCTCTCCCTTTTGTTATTTATTTAAATATTTTAATTCTTTGCACATAGAAAACACCTCACTTATTAAGACTTTCTTTTTTTTTTTTTTTTGAGACTGGGTCTTGCTATTTTTTGCCCGTGGAACCGCAGGCTCTCGTTGCCCGGGGTACCACAGACTCAAGCAATCCCCAGCCTCAGCTTTCCAGGTAGCTGGGGTTACAGGCACACGCCACCACACCCCGCTATTTTTTGGAACTAGGTCTTGCTACGGGCCCCAGGCGGGACTCGAACCGCAATCCCTAGCCCCGGCCGCTTCATAGGCTGAAGCTTACAAGCACGAGCCACCGTGCCCGGCCAAGACTTTCATTTTATAAGTATTATCTACCCATTTAGCACTTCAGATAACACAGATGAATAGAAAAGGTATGCTTCTTCCTTTTTAAAATCTGTGCCCTTTGCCCAGGTCACTATTTTGTAGAGCATCGTTTCAAAATTGTTGTTCTGTTTTTCTGTACACACACACACTTTTTTTTTTTTTCCTTTAGGAAGAAAGCACTCCCTATTGATGTGCCACTTGTCTTCAATAATAGGTCATGATTTTTGACATAATATATATCTGCCTCATTGTTTTTAGTAGCTGTGTAAGCTGGACCTGGTGGTGTGTGCCTGTAATCCAAGCCACTGGGAGGCTGAAGCTAGGAATCACTTAAGTCCGCGGGTTTGAGACAACCCCGGGCAACGCAGTGAGGCCTAGTCTCTAAAAAAATAGTCGGGTGCAGTGGCAGGCACCTGTAACTCCAGCTACTGGGAGGTCTCAAAAAAATAGCTGGGCACGGAGGCGCATGCCTATAATCCAAGCTACTGGGAGGCTGAGGCTAGGAATCACTTGAGTCTTTGGGTTCGAGACAGTCCATAACGAGACCTAGTCTCTTAAAAAAAAAAAAAATAAATAAAAAAAAATAGCTGTGTAGTATTTAACTATAATAGATTATTCTGTCTAGTGTGCCTTAAATGGTTAAAGTGCACTAAGATTTTGAGCCCCTTATCCTGGGCAGGACTGAGAACTTACAGAAATGGAAATGGTATGCTATCAGGACCTGTGTGTGCGTGCGTGCATAAAATTCTTGTGTTCCTTTTGCATTTTGTCAGGAACTAAAAAGTCTTGCAACTAAAAAACCTGAGCAAATTAGTGTTCCTGTTATTAAAGAAGGCACACTGGATGCAATTGTGGTTTGGTTTGTGCTCCAGCTTGATGATGAGCACAGTTTATCCACAAACCCCAGTGAGGAAATGTGTTGGGAGCAGGCTGTGTATCCTGTACAGGATCTTGCAGGTACAGTTGGTCAGATTTTTTTAAACTTGTTTTAAAAATTGTTACTTTAATCCTCTAAGCATTTCAGTTGGGTATCAGAAAAATTATTTTGAATATAAAGTTCCCATTTAAAGAAGATTAGTTAAGGCCAGGCATGGTGGCTCGTGCCTGTAAGCTTCTGCCTATGAAGCGGCCGGGGCTAGGGATCGTGGTTCGAGTCCCACCTGGGGCCCGTAGTGAGACCTAGTCCCCAAAAAAATAGCTGGGTGTGGTGGTGTGCACCTGTAATCCCAGCTACCTAGGAAACAGGCTGGGGATTGCTTGAGTCTGTGGTACCCTGGGGTTCCACGGGCAAAAATAGCAAGACCTAGTCTCAAAAAAGAAAAAAAAGAAAAAAAATTAGATCATTTAAAAAAAAAAATAGTTTTAAATACTTTATACATATATATATATACACCTCCATGAAGAGACTAATACAAAACTATAGTGTATAATACTCAACACTCAAAAAAATATTTGTTACTTACTCATTGTGTAAGCTGATTGTTTGATTAAGAAATGAGAGATATGCCAGTCTGTTTATTTTTTTTATGAGTGACTAAAAATTAACTTTATTTTTTTAATTTATATATAACTTTCACAACATTGTAATCTCAAGGGTTTGTCCCCCCCCCTCCAGTCTGTTTTTTATGGAACATTCTGGAAAGGTATTACTTTTAGTTCTTGCCACTGATGGAATCTGGTGGTATCTCTGGAGCCCTATGTCATAGAAATGTATTTTCAGCTGGCTCTGGGACTGACGTGAATGAAGAACTGCAATTTTACATTTACATTTCCAATTTTTACCAAATAATTGAAAGCTTGTAGGAAAGAATCTCGTGGAATCTTAGTCTTAGACTTAGAGTTTCCTCATATGTTCAAATGCATGAACATACCATGTACCTAAGTACTTGTAGCTCTGAAATATTACTGACAAGATTCGACCAAGTCCTGCCTGTTCTTTTAGAAATTCTTTTAGAGAAAAGAATGTGCCATTAAGTCAAAGAGAGGCCTGGCACTGATCTCTGATTTTAATCCACCTTTGTTATTTTTAGCATCTGCCCAAAGACAACTGAGAGTCCTCTCTGACCCTTCCCTCCCCCATCCCCGCAGCTGGAGAACTCCATGATCCCTGCAGTGATGATGGTAAAAGCACTGTCATCCTGATAGGCGGGTCCACTAATGGAACTCTTGGATCGCAGTGTCATGATGAAGTCAATCTTGAGACTTTAGTTTTTTCCTGAATAAAGGTAGAGGGATTCTCCTACCTTTTTTTTTTTTGTAGGAAATGAATATATTAATTTACTTAATTCCATTCAGTGAAAATATATCTATTACAAGCCAGGCACGGTTGTGCGTGCCTGTAAGCGCCAGCCTATGGAGCGCAGCTGGGACTGGGGATCACGATTTGAGACCCGCCTGGAGCAATATAGCGAGACCTAGTCCGAACAAAAATAGCTGGGTGTGGTGGTGCACGCTTGTAATCCCAGCTACCGGGGAAGCTGAGGCTGGGGATTGCTTGAGTCCGTGGTACCCCGGGCAACGTGAGCCTGCGGTTCCATGGGCAAAAATAGCGAGACCTAGTATCAAAAAAAAAAAAAAAAAAGCAAAAAGAAAATATATCTATTACAGATGTGGTGGCACCTCCTGTCATGATTGAAAACACGGGAGGGTTGGGCGAACGGGAGGTGTTGGTGTGAGCTGTAGGCTTGTGGATACTTGTGTCCATCAATTCTATTTTTGTTTCCTTACTGTTCCATGAAGACTACTGGATAAAACCTGGGGACCATGTGAAGATGGAAGTGTCCTGTCAGGATTACTATTTAAGAATCCAGAGTATTACTGTCTTCAGATCAGAACAAATGGATATTGGGAAGAGTTTTACCAAGGAGCAGGACATGCTCCCTTTAGGGAATGAAGCTGAACTCTGCAGTGCCCTGGCCAACCTTCAGACCAGTAAGCCTGACGCTGTGGAACATCCATGTGTACTGGAGACCACAGAAATCGCTTTGCTTAATAATGTTCCGTATCATGAAGGCTTTAAGATGGCGATGAGGAAAGTGCTGTCTGCACTGAGCCCTGAGAAGCTGTGTCAGGCCATGGACACTCACACTCAGCACAGTGAGGTGGACTGTGGATGTGGGCAGGACGAGCCCAAGCAGGGTGCCGCCGAGCCCTTGTACGTGTTGGATGTGTCTGAAGGCTTCTCTCTGCTGCCGGTGATTGCCGGCACCCTTGGACAGGTCAAACCGTACAGTTCTGTGGAGAAAGACCAGCACCGTAATGCGCTGGACCTCATCTCTGAAGCCAACCACTTTCCTAAAGACACTCTTGAGTTTTGGTTGCGACACGTGGAAGATGAATCTGCCGTGTTACAAAGGCCCAAGTCAGATAAGCTGTGGAGCATAATTATATTGGATGTCATTGAGCCATCTGGACTCATCCAACAGGAAATCATGGAGAAAGCTGCAATATCCAGGTACAGTTCATCACTGTGACTGAATTTTTTTTCCTTCTTCTGAGACTAAAGGTCTCGCTATGTTGCCCAGGGTAGTCCCCCAATCTGAAATTAGATCTGAGTAGTCCAGATCCCTGATCAAATCTGGGATCCTGTGGACTCAGGTGATCTTCAGCCTCAGCCTCCCAGGTAACTGGGATTATAGGCACGCGCCACTACACCCAGCTATTTTTTGAGACTAGGTCTCACTATGTTGCCCGGGATGGGTCTCGAACCTGCAGACTCAAGCAATTCCTAGCCTTGGCCTCCCTTCCTAGGCAGGGATTAAGGGCACGCACCACTGCGTCCAGCCCTGTGACTGAGTTTTGATCACTGTTGTTCACATAGGCTTTTTCGTGC
The DNA here is from genome assembly GCA_004024945.1 of Uropsilus gracilis. Taxonomy (NCBI): domain Eukaryota; kingdom Metazoa; phylum Chordata; class Mammalia; order Eulipotyphla; family Talpidae; genus Uropsilus; species Uropsilus gracilis. Next base: position 14,586 of record PVHY01014151.1, read on the forward strand.
CTTTTTCTTGTTGCTGATCTCTACCCCCCTCCCAGTGAACCCTGTGCTGTGGTGAAGTTGTGAGCCCGCTTTATTCTCTTTGTGTCAGCTCACCCAGATGGAAAATTTTCAAGAGATGCGTTCGATGGAATATAGTGTAGGGGGCAGAGAGGGCTCAGATCTAAGCTCAGATTTGTCTGTGAGCATGGTTTTGTTTCTGTCCTTTCTCCTGGGCTGTCTTTTCCTTCATGTAGCCTTCTTTGCTGGTGTAGGAACCATTTCTTTCTCAGTCAGACCGTCTCAGTGTAGCTAGGCAGAGCTCATGTCCTTTTGGCCATGATGTCTCTAAAGTCCTCGCATATCCAGGGGGCTTTGTTCACATGAATGTACTTTGTGACCAGCAAGTCTAGCTCCAAGACCTTAAGGTCAGTGTTCCTCTGCAGTGTTAGTCAGCTGCAGTGAACATTCCTCGCTCACTGGGCCACCAGCCCTGCACCCACCTCTGCTGTCTGGCCCAGGCACACCTGCCAGCTCCAGCATTATGTGGATGGAAGTGCAGGGCATGAATTACTCTCTAGGGTGACATCCCTCAGATACTTGGCTTTTTGCATAGGCACACCTGGCTAGCCTGGACTGTTCTTAAAATGAACATGGAGGTTTAAACCTCTTGATTTGCATTTTGTAAGATTTGGTTTTTAGAAGTGACCACTTTCAGATATTACCTAAGGCTACTTTTGGGAGAGATAACTTACTAGTTTATTTTGTGGAGTAGAATTGTTTTCATTAGATTCAGATTACCCATTTTAGAGAGGAATGCCACAGTTCTGGCACACAGGAGGCTCATATTATCTCATAATTGATGTTGAAGTTGTAGCCACCAGGTTTTCCACAGTAATTTGCAGTTTTCTCTTTGTAATGAGTAAATCATTTGTGGGGTGACACTTTGTGAGTCAGTAAATATACCTTTCCTGATCACACTTACTCATTTTAATGTCCATTAGTGACTCTTTCTGAACCTAGAGATTTGTATCTACTTAGCCAAATGATGTGGTCTAAGGTTGACTTTTTGGGAGGACCCAGTAGTATATCCCATTCAATCTACCAGTAGTAGCATAAGCAATCCATTAGCAGACTCTTGCCCTCTGGTTCATCCTGATTTAGTTATTGGTATTTATAAAATGTAGGGAATCCAGATGCTTTTTTAAAACATTTCACCTTCTCCAGGTGCTTGTTACAGTCTGGAGGCAAGATCTTTCCTCAGTATGTGCTCATGTTTGGGCTGCTTGTAGAATCACAGATGTTGGTAGAAGAGAGCGCTGTGCAGGGAGCAGAGCGAACTCTCGGGCTAAATATAGCACCGTTTATCAACCAGTTTCAGGTAAGTGTCTGGAAGTTCAACCAGCTAACTGTTACCTGTATTCTAGCTCATTCCTCTGTCCCCAAACAACCACTGTGTTTAGTTGGATTATGAAGCTATCAGTTTCTGAGAGCAAAGGAACTTACTACGGATAAATGCCAACCTTTAGGGGTTGGATTAGTCAAGGTATTCTGTCCTATGATAAAACTTAAGATATTCTTCTGAATCACTGTGACAAATGAAAATAGCATTATTTAATCTTTGTAAACCTTGGTTTGTTCCTTATAGTAGAGCGGGAACCATGAAAACCTTATGCTGTAAGACTGATGCGGATGTTGAATTAGATGAAGTAACAGATGTAAAAAAGCGTTAGCATTCATGAGCCTTGGCCATGAAAGGAATTAATAAAAAATGAAAACTAACTTTCTTTAGGTACCTATACGTGTGTTTTTGGACCTGCCTTCATTGCCTTGTACTCCACTAAGCAAGCCAGTGGAACTCTTAAGACTAGATCTGATGACTCCATATTTGAACACCTCCAACACAGAAGTGAAGGTAATGTAAAACAGTCACTCTTAATCATATTCAGATTAATTTTCTTAAATGAGGCAATACCTTTCCTTTGAAGACTTAATGTTTTTTCTTTTCGAATTTAAATTATATTCATGAATAAATCAATTTCAATTTAAAGTGCCTGATTAAACGTATATGTTGAATTTGAAGCTAAGCTGACAAAAAAGACTCATTTTACTCTGATGTCATGATTTCATCATTTTCATAGGTGCACATTTGTAAATCTGGACGAGTGACTGCCATTCCATTTTGGTATCATATGTACCTTGATGATGAGATTAGGCTGGATACTTCGAGTGAGGCCTCCCACTGGAAACAAGCTGCAGTTGTTTTGGATAATCCCATCCAGGTGGAAATGGGAGAGGAACTTGTACTCTGTGTTCAGCACCACAAAAGCAATGTCAGCATCACAGTAAAGCAGTGAAGATACTGTGACAAACTGCTTAAGTGGAGGAGCAAGTACATAATTTTTCTGATCTGAATTAGTGGGATTGTAATTATATAATGAATTTAGTTCCTTGTAACATATTCTTTTTACATTGATATTAATAAATTATATTTGAAATAGTCTAAAGAGTAGAAATATCACAAAAATATTGCTGCAGATTTTCTGGGGAAAAAAAAAGTTAATTTTCCAAATTAGGAAACTACTTCTGTTTGGTTTTACCTAACGCCAATTAATTTTTGTTTACTTGTCTATACTCTAAAGCTATATTGTGTAATTAAATATTGTGTAATGTGTTAAGTAATGTAGTACTTTTTTTTAAATTAACCCATCTTGGCTTCTTTTCTTAAATCCAAACTTGAACTGGTAGCATCACCAAACTGAAATCCCTTGAATACTGAGTAGTGGTAACTTGCTCCTTTTCAAATGCTACTTTCAGAAACACTTTCTCAGGTTTTGTGTTTTGGAAATGTAACCTGGAAAAACTTAAGCTATAAAGTAAATAATTAAGAATAAAAGAGAGGAGTAATAGAATCTTTAGGAAGCAAGATTTTTCCTGACATGCTTTGGCAAAAAGAATCAAAATGCTTCAAAGCTTTTCTTTCTCTTTTTTTTTTTTTTGTTGCTACCTAATTTACAGTTGTGCTTCAGTCTCTTCCATATTTATTTTTTAATTTATTTACTTAGTTTGCACTTGTGTGTTAAATACACACAATTATATATTATATATAATATATATTATATATCACACACAATTATATATATATATATATATATACACACACAATTCTTTTTCACATTCTCTACCCCAGGGTTTTCCTACCACCTTATCATTTGTGAAACATTCTCTTGTACCCTCCCCCGCCCCTTTCAGAGTTTCTCTTGATTAGTAAAAGATGCAAATTAATCAGGCTAATTTTTAAAGGCTTGAATTAGGGAGATTAGTAGGAAATTATGGTTTATGTAGACTGTGTGCTTTGTGTAATTCACAAAAAAAAAAGATGAATTTTCCCTCACACTGTCTGTTATCCTTGCCACTAAAATTATATGACCTGATTGTAGTCTCAGGAAATGTTCAATGCATGCCTACACACAACTATATTTATTAAAAAAAAGATTTGAGAAGTAACATCCTGGAAATGCACAACATACTATAACATTTTTTATATTTATTTTCATTATAAAATGTTAAGACAAGACCCAGTGGGTTGATTAGCAATTAGAGAAATTTCATCCGAAGAGGACATTTCTTCCCACCAGCACTTGTGCATGTCTCTGGCTGTGGTCTCACAACCTGCTCAGCCTAGATTTAATATCTGCTGATGTCTTGAAGAACAATGAGCAAACTTAGTCTCCATATCGTGTTTGTCATTCATTCTTCTGGTCTTCTGCCCAGTTTTTCTATTGATCTGAAAGTCATGGCTAATCTACTAATCTGAACAGTGCTGCAAATATGACTTTTAGATAGTAAAGTTTTAAGATGAATAAGATTAGGTCCTAGATATTTGTAATAGAAACCTAATTTTAGCCCTTAATTTCTTGGACTGACTTATTTTTGCAGTTTATCTAACCATGAACTTTTTGTTAAAGCATAAGGCTTTCTGATAAAAGACAAAGTTACAGAAAATAAATGATAAATTCTAATTTATTTAAAGACATCCAGTTGAGAAATAGAGAAATAATTGTTAAGTAAGCATATATGGCACATGATTATGATTAAAGTTCCACTAATTGGTATTTCTGAGTTATACTTTCTGCTAACTCCGGAGCTTGATATTCATGCAGCAGTGCTAGGAAGCATTTTGTCTTAAAATGTTCATCCTCTTGATAAAGCAGTGTAACATCGGGAACATTTAGTAGTCATTTCCTATCATTTGAGTATGTGATACTCTAATGTTAAGAAATCAAGTCTAAGTCTAGGGTATTTAGACTGAGTATTTGTGATATACAAAACTTAGTTGTATAAATCCAGTAGTTGTACCTGGCTTCTGCCTAGTTTTGTGTTGAAATTACCATCATTCATGGCTTGTCCCACGCGCACAATCCTAAGCAGTGGGAAACCAGGTAATGAAGTAATGTGACAGCACAGTTTGCTTTGCATGCTGTTCAGGAGGCCACGGACTTATCTGAATGTTCCTTTTGCTCTTCTGCAGTATCACTAAACATTTCATCACTTATCTTAGCCACAGTAGGTGTAGTCTGGGGCGTCACAGTATGTCCAAACCCTTGGTAGTGACCTGCCGGTGAAGGTGGTACAGAAGAGGCAACAGAAATTGCATCTTGTGATGATGATGATAACAAGCTTGTATGTTCATTTTGATCTTGATCCTCAGGAAAAAACTTTTTCCTAGGATGTCCCATGACTGTCCTTCCTTTAAAATACAAAGGTTTCAAAGTTAGCCCAAAGTTACTACTGCCACAATACATGTTTACTACAAACTAGCTCCCTCTCTTCCCTCCTCATTTGAAGAGCCTTACTGTGGTGCTGCTTTATGCAGTCTCTTCATTGCTCAAAAGCTACTAGAGCTCTAAGAAAAGTATAATAACCTACTGCTTTGGATGACATTAAATGGCTGGTACTCACCGACATGTCTTACTTGTTCAGAAATATCATCTCTGATGTCTGAAACATCCCACATGGCGAGGAAGGAGTCAAAGCATGAGCCCTCTTCAGCCTCTTGAACGTACGGTTTATATGAGAAGGTGTAGTGATGAGCAATTGCAGCGAGGAACATCTCGATGCAGATAATAAAGTCCTACAACAGCAGTAACAATGACATCATCAGCTGTCTCTATGTTGCAATCTAGTGTTGTAGTTAAAGGAAACTTTTCAAAAATCCTAAGTATCAATCAACAACTCGGTATTTTTACCCACTCCCCTCCACCACCATGATAATCTTTATTTTGTGCTGTGCGCCATTTACAAACCAAAAAAATCATCACAAACAAAATATAAAAACCTCTCTCGTTAACTGTCCCTAAAAAAACTTAAAACTAATTTACTACAATAACCTTCTAAAACCACACTGGTGCCGCTGGCTTTCTTAATCAAAAGTAGCAACCACCTGCCTACACTCCCCCTTCCTCAATTACTCTTAATCTTTAAAATGTTAATTATCTCTCAAGTTTATTTGTCTTCTTTAAAATTCAACAAGCCCTCACCCTGTATCCCTATAAATACCCCTTTCTTTTGTTAATAAAGTTGTCTCATAGTTCATACCTCCATCTAACCCCCAGCTGTGGCTAAACAATCTCTTCTTGTCAATTTATTTATCATACCTTACGTCTAGCAGTTAACAATTTTGCACCTTTAAAAAAAAATAAAATGCTGAAAATGTCAATCTGTTCTGCACTACCTAGATCAAGTATTTCTTAGCAAAGTGCAGTGCATTCTCAAGCTACTACCCAAGGACTAAGGAGAAATGCAGAAAGAACAATGAACCAGGAGTAACAGAAAAAAATGTAGATTCTATCCTGGTTCTGCTATCAGTAATTATGGGCAATTTCTCTAATACTCTCTCGTTTCCGCACCTAAAAAGTGAGGCTAGAGGAGCCCAATAACTTACTATCATAAGGTTAAGTTTAGAACATAAGAGGTAAAAATGCTTTACAAATACAGTAATGTTTTACTGAATTTAGATACAGCTCTACTTACCTGGAGTCCTGTAGCTACAGCTTCTACAGTTTGCCATTCCCACGTATGCTTTTCAGAAATAACGCCAACTTTTACCAACAAAGCAATAACTACTGCTTGCCTATATGTTAGGAAAAGGTAAACGCCAAATCTATATCAAGCATAAAACGGGCAGTTGTTTTAAAAATACGCCATTAAAAAAAATTAAACCCCAGTACAATCTGTGGACCACCACTACCTCCACCATCATTGCCACCACTACCACCGCCACCACCCTGCCTTCATAGCATATTCCTGAAGACATTGTGTGTATTACTTGCTTTGTAAATATATTTTGTTTATTCAGTTTTGTCACATAAATTCTGATAGTTCTTATTCAGTATTTAGATTTTTGTTTTTAAAATTACAGTTTGTTAGATTTTAAGTTCTCCCTAGACATTCAAGATGAAATAAAATAAGCCAACTCAAATTTTACATACACGTGTACTGATTATTCAGGTTATTTTAAAAACAATAATTTTGAAACCAGTCTTATTTTAAGAACCCAGTCTTATTGAAACTAGAGACAAAGACTTCCAGACATGCTGAACATTTCAAGCACATCTAGGGACATGGCCCTCAGTTAAATATAAACAGCTATTAATGAGACAGACGCTTTTACAGTTCTATAAAGAAGCTTATTGGCTTTGATATTGCTTAGAATGGTGAAAAAGCAGAATCTAAGGGTTAACAGGAAATTGGTTAAGAACTTATCAACAAAACAGAATAAATTGTACTCTCAATTTAGTCACAAAAATGGTATTTGGTATACCAGACATACTGCTGAGTTGGGAAAAGTTTCTGTAGTATTACTATTTCTGCAGTTTTACATGGCACTGCATACATTGTTGGACCATTCTGGGTGGTGGAATTTCTAGGGCTTTCCTTCCCCCCCTTTTTTTTTTTGAGACTAGGTCTCGCTGTTTTTGCCCATGGAACTGCAGGCTCTCGTTGCCTGGGGTACCACAGACTCAAGCAATCCCCAGCCTCAGCTTCCCAGGTAGCTGGGATTACAGGTGCATGCCACCACACCCAGCTATTTTTTGGGACTAGGTTTCGCTGTGTTGCCCCAAGTGGGACTCGAACTGCGATCGCTAGCCCCAGCCGCTTCATAGACTGAAGCTTACAGGCACAAGCCACTGTGCCCAGCTAAATTGTTTTTTCTAATAAATGTCATAATGATCATGTGATTATGAAAAACCAAGAGGTGCTAACCAGGTGGACCTTTACAAAGTAAACATTTGAATTCACCTGTACACTAAGACTATTTTAAAAATCCTACTTAACAGTTTTATTGCCATTAAGAAAATCAGAATAAGAGAAAGAGACACTTACCAAAAAGAAACAAAAACCACTAGCTTTACACAAAGAAATTTGCCAACAGGTTGGATTGGACTCAGTTCTTCCTTCAGTACTTTATAAAATAGCAGGAGACAATACATAGCAAACTAGAAACAAGAGCAACAATGAAACTTTTTCAATAAGAAAAACTAAATATGGTAATAGAAATATTTAAGTTATAAACCGAAGACCTAGTACAGAGTAATGTTTCAGGTAAAACCTTTTTTAGGTTCTATTATGCTTATTTTTAAATTAACAAGATTTTATAATTTGCTATGGATATATAACAATTCTCAGATGTGTAATATCTTTCCTGAAATAATTTTAAGTGTTCACTTATGAGGAACCATAAAGAAAACTTAAAAGTGAAAGCTAAGAAAGGAAAAATAGACTCTCCATTAACCAAAATAATAACATCCACTTACCTGTGGCTTTTATACATGAATTACCATTACCTTTTTAATGATTAATTATATCTAAAACTATACACATATTGTTTATGAGACAATATATCAAATACAATTTCAATAAAGTTGTGATATGTGAAAGTAAGGAATCAAGGCAGTAATTTTTCTTGGGGATAGTATGTTAGTCCAGCTGACTTTATTTTTAAAATAAATGCTCAATATTTATTAAATATTGTACTAACAATACAGTTCTATAAGGCTGGGCATGGGGGCGTGTGCCTGTAAGCGGCAGCTTAGGAAGCCATAGCCAGGACCAGGGATCGTGGTTGAAGTCCCACCTGAGGTAACGAAGCGAGACCTAGTCCCCCAAAAATAGCTGGGAGTGGTGGCCTGTAATCCCAGCTACCTGGAAAGCTGGGGCTGGGAATTGCTTGAGTCTGTGGTAGCCTGGGCAATGTGAGCCTGCAGTTCCACAGGTAAAAAATAACAAGATCTAGTCTCAAAAAAAAGAGAAAAAAAGAAAGAAAAAAAAAAGAAAAAAAAAGTACTATATTATATAGGAGTAAAGTTTTCCTAAAAATTTACTTTATTTCACATTAAAATAAAATTTAAGGTATTTGTGAATATGAAAACAGTAAACAAAGTCATTTTTAGTCCCACTATCCAACCATTTCTTATACATTAATGTATTTTGTATATTAACTAAATACAACATTTTGTCACCTGATTTTTTCCCTCAAAATACTTTCCAAATACTTCACAAATATTACTGTTAATAATTGCATAATATTTTGGCTGGTGGAAGGACTCTAGTATATTTAACTAGTCACCCTCACTGGGCTTTGGATTGTTTCCAGTCTTTATGCTATTATGAATAACAGGTTTTCTGTACAAAGACAGTCAAAACAAAAGTACTTCTGATCACTGCTTAAGATTTCTTCCCAAAAATGGAAGTGCTGGTTCCAAGAGTTTGAACAAATAGAAAAGCTTTAGATATATAGGCATTTACTTTTTATTATAAATACTTAACCTCATACATGCATCTAAACTATTATTCTGCTGAAATCACTAACCAGACGTTTAAAATAAAATGTACATTATTTATTTATTTTTATTTATTTTGTTCTTTAGATCATAATCCCTGCAAGTATTTTTTCTTTTAGCTCCAAACTATAGCAGAGAATTTTACTGTCCATTTTTACTAAAACCCTGTACTGTCATATAACTGTTACACACACACACACACACACACACACACACACGCACACACACAGTTACACACACTTATGCACAGGACAGCTGTTACTTTTTTTCTTAAAGGAGAGCACTGAGCCTTTAATTATGACATTCACATAACTATGCAATGAGCACTAGAGCAAAAAAAGAAACACAACCAAAAGGTCAAGTATAAATCACCAAATAATTAAAAGCATTACCATATCTTTATATATATAAATACCTATGCTAAAGTTACTTTAAACTTTTCCTATAAATCGTATTTCATGATTAAAAATTGACAAGTTTTATTCCAATAAAAAGCATTCCCTTTTAGGGATATTTAGTACAATTTAAAAAGATGAAATTTTCACTTACCAACTGTGACATATTATTTATTATAACCAAGTAAGTCCAAGCATTGGAAAAACTAAAGTTTCCTTCATCATAAATACCAACCAGCTCACAGATTCTAAAAAATGGTAAAAAAAATAACATGATTAAATCAAAATGTACTTTAAAATAAAGCGTTGACAGCAAATCTTACATTCAAAAGTTACTTTATTTAAAGGATCTTTTTCTTCAACTGATTTTGGTCATAAACTGGAGGAAAATTTTCCAGAAACATTACTACATGATTCAATTCTAACAAGAAAAATATCCAAAATTAAGTTACACATATTAAATCAGAAAGGGTAACTATTAGATTTAGAAACTATGTTGTCTAATTTTCAGAATTTTATTATCAGCATAACAATTCTTTTATAGGTTACCTGCAACTGTAACTTGCACCTGAACAACAACAGCAATGGAGAAGGGCTTAGCATTCCAGCTTTCTTCTGAAGTCTCCAAATTAAAATCACTTTGCAAATGATGCTATATTTATATCTAATTATTCTAACTGTTGGTAAGCAAAGAATGAGAATAGTAGCAACTACTAGAAGTTTATTATAAGCTTATATTTATTATAAGCATAACAATTCTTTTATAGGTTACCTGCAACTGTAACTTCTACTCAAACTGTCTGGGAGGCAGTGTTATGAAAACTTGGATATCCAATTCTAAACGGCAGAGAAATAAACTATATCTTCATACTGAACTGTCTTAATTCCGGGATAAATGTTGCCAAGTGATTGCTAGCCTGAATGGCAGCACCTGACATGCCTTTTCTGTCTTCTCTTCCTCTGGAATGAGGCTGTTGTAGGACTAGCAGGTAAAGCATACAGTCCACCTGCTCTAAATTATCTGATGTTATTAAAGAGGTGCAAAGCTGTACTCCTCAAACACAGGTTTGTAAAATGTTACCTCAATAAAAGTAAAATAAGTACAATAAAAAGACAAAATGGTAGAAAAAAAAAAGTGGAATGGTTATAAAGAAAAAAAAAATCATGTTCTTTTATTTTTAGGGAGTAATTTTGTCAGTAAAATGATATCCCAGTTTACTTCCTGTGCTAAACTTGAAAATTTTTTTGATAAGAAAACTATAATTTCTTACTTGAATAATGTACATTCTTCACCTACTTTTACTTCATGCAGTAGACTTTTCTGTGAGCATTAATATTTAAAAGAGTACTTTTTAAAAAATATTTATTGAGTCAATATTGGCTCACATCACTTTCCATGACAGAAGTGTAGGACCCCCTCTCCAGTAATGCCACTACAGCGCAGTCACCCCCCAAAGAGGCCCAGTCCACCACAGGAGACCAGGTGCTCCTTTCCTTCTCTGTTCTCATACTGGTTTTCAAATGCTTCCCAGGAAGCTCTAAAGAGAACAAAGTTTTAGAACTCTGTGATCATTCTTTCCCTATAAATGGTCACAATTTTAATCTACAAATAAACACCCTTTATAGGGCTTTAGTGAGGTTTTTCTGCATTGAGTGTGAGAATTTGAAGATGACGACGACACGGGGCAGGTGAACTCACAAAGCAACGATGGTGGTGAACGGTCTGACAACGGTGTACTGCAGCACGCCCAGCTTGCACCTGAACAGCAACACCCTGCAACGGAGAAGAGCTTAGCATTCCAGCAGTGCCAGCTTTCCTCCGAAGTCTCCAAATTAAAATCACTTTGCAAATGATGCTATATTTATATTTAATTAGTCTAAATGTTGGTAAACAAAGAATGAGAATAGTAGCAACCAAATTCTTTAAATACTATTCTTGAATGTGGTCAACAACTATATATTCTGAAGGACCTTTTATGTATGTGTGTGTATGTGTGTGTGTGTGTGTGTGTGTGTGTGTGTGTGTGTGCGCACAGCCTCAAACTCCTGGACAGTGTAGGTTAGAGCAAAAGGAGCAACGAAGGGTTTATGTGTCTCTGGAAGAGAACCAGAGCCACAAAGGAACTACATATGTCTATGTGAGAACATGTCTGGGAAGTATTTATATTTAGGTTTTAGTTTCCTGTCATGCTTGGTATTCAAATATACCAGAGAGCACTCATTAGATACTTTGAAAGCAGAAAACAAAGATTTGTCATTAGTTTTTATTCTATTTGCTGTGCTCACTCATGGTGTGGGGACAGGGGAGGGATTTATAAGGAGTAACAAATAAAACACAAAAGTTCCCAGACAGCTACAAAAATTTGAAAAGAAAAAGAAGAAACAAAGGTCCTGAGAGCCTGTGTACAGTCCTGTTGAAGGGCAGCTGCCTGGGTCAACGCTTGCTTTGCACGTCTAGCGCCAGAGAAAATTACCTACTGCAGATTTCCTGAGGGTCAGCTGAGAAGACTGAGTAGGGCAGGGAGACCTGAAGAAGCTGTGTTCTGGACCAACCAGTTGCCCAAGGGCCGTGTGGGTGGAGAGCCTGCTCTGTGCTGATGACAGCCCCCTCTGACTACTGACTGTGCCAGGGTGTATGGCTGCACTTGGACTTGTTCCAAGACCTCTTGAGGTGACTGTCTCAGCTCCACAAGCTGTGCTTTCTGTCCTCAACTCTTTAAAAAACTGAATTAAAATTGGGGTTAGGCTTAATCTACAGTGTTCCATGAGCTTATCGCTCAACTAAACATGAGACCACTAAGGAGACTACGCAGATGGTTAAACAATTAGGTACCTTTGAAAAGTGTGGAGAAATAAAGAACTGGAAGCTGTATCTGAAAATGTAGCCCAGAATATAGTGAAGGCTGAGACAAAGAGACAAATAGGCTTAACACACGGTTAGCTGATTGATACTCAGAAACTCTGCTTAACTAAAACTAAAACATTCCCTTAAACCAAACACACTTACTCTCCCATAGTCCATGGTGGACAGCAACATAAAGGAGGGAAATGCTTTTGCTGATCTTTGGCTTCAAGTATTAATACCAGATTTGGATACCGGTTAGTCAGGTAGTTGGTAAGGAATCCCATAAAGTTGTAAATGACATAAGCTTCATAACATTCTCTGCAAGTATCCACGTATATTGCGATGCTAGGATATTTCAAAGCAACCCACTATGAAAAAGCACAGATGTTTAAAGACATAATGAATCATCACTCCCAATTCATGGTGCTCAAAATAAGCTTGTCACCTACTTACATCAAACTTTCTAAAATTTATCATTATGAGGGCTATCAGACAATCCATGAAATGAATTTTTAAAGGTAATGAACATTCTGAATATTGTAGACAAAAATCTAAGTGTCTGGGGGCAAATAATAGAGAAACTAGATAATATATTTGAGTTCATAAATATAACCTGAAATTTATCTTTACATGATAAAGATAAATACAAACTGTTGCTAGAGAAATTTCCTTTTTATTTAATCAAACTAAAGTTGATGTTTATCACAACTGTATGTGTTACAATTGATTGGGGAAATTTTTCTTAAATAAAAGACTTAATAAAAGGAATGATAATTTGAAATACATTTAAAAAGAATGGAGAGCAAAGAAAACATCTATAGATTAAAAATATTCAATTCTTCTATGACCATATTAAATCTTTTTTTTGAGACGAGGTCTCACTATTTCGCTATTTTTGTCTGTGAAACCGCGGGCTCAACATTGCCCGGGGTACCACAGACTCAAGCAATCCCCAGCTTCAGCTTCCCAGGTAGCTGAGATTACAGGCACGCACCACCACACCCAGCTATATTTTCTGGGAACTAGGTCTTGATAAGTGCCCCCGGTGGAACTCTAACAGCGATACCTGGCCCTAGCCGTGGCTTCCTAGGCTGCAGCTTACAGGCATGTGCCACCATGCCCGGCCAATCTTCTTTATCTACATTAAGAACAAGTGGGCCTTTTCGTTTACTGCCAAGTGACATACTTTTATAACCTTAAACATTCTGTTAGTATCATCAAATACAGCTCTTAGTTAATGAGATAAAATAAAACATACTTACACTATCTAAACTGTATATGGGTACCATCCAAAGAATCCTATTTGGAAAGAAAAACAAAAAACACTTTACATCATATTTGTGAAATAGCCAACACAACACTAGTAGAATCAAAATATAAAATGTACCTTATTATTGGTTTCTGTAGTTCAGGTTGCGTATAATGCACTAAGTGTTGCAGTATCACCCAGAGTGATATAGGTATAGTCAACAATAGAAAGATCCCGGCAATAAACCATGCCTTGGTGTGTATTCCAACCTAGAGAAGCAAAAGAACACATTCACATTCATATCAATTTTCTGACAAAGTAAACTATTTTCTCAAACTTTCATCCATTTAATTATTAAGGACATATTTTCCAAATGATTAGTTGCTATTTTTATTTCTTCTTCAGTAAACAGTCCATTTGTATTTTTGAAAGGGGAGAACTCAATTTTTTCACATGGGGCCTGTTGTAATAGCACTGCACCCAGGAAGAATAGTAACATCCTGTCATTTCCCCCCAAGTTACTAACTTGTACCCTTACTTTGTAGACTGTGAATATTTTCATAAAAAAAAAAAAAAAAGCACTCTCGGGTGAGTCCCCCAGGAGGGGGGATGGGGTGTGGGAGCAAGCCCCACATGCCAGTAAGTGGCTGCTGATGGTCAGCCACATCCAGCCGGCTTGGGCAGTGCCATGTAGCCCCCAACCCCTAAGCCAGGGGCATGGGAGGGCGAATGGTGGTCCCTGCACCTGGCCTGACCCCCGGCGCTGGGAGCTTCCAGCGCATGGGGAAGCGGGTGGGGGGGTGGTGTGTGAAGTCCCCTTCCATTTCTCTCTTCTTACTCCAGCTAAACTTCAGAGGACCCAGAATATGCGCAACAGCAACCCCAACATAGAACAGGTGAGGGACCAGGCAAAAGTCCAGCCCACAGGCCTGAGCTGGACACAGCAGATGGACAACCAACTGAACCAGTGCATGCAAGACCAGAAAAACAACCATAGAGATACCATGTCACCATGTGCACTTCTGCACTCGCCGGGCCAAGACTCGGGACTTCATTTTGGAGATATATTCAAGGAGAGCAACACACCCTCCCCTCATTACGGGAGAAGAGAGGATGACCAAAGAGGGGATAATGGGCCCCACATCAAAACTGCAAACTGAAGCAGAGGAGATGATCTTCAAAGGCCACTCACAGAAGCCTGAACTCACAGAGAAACTTCTTGACCAACACTGACTGGGGGCAAGACCCCCTAAGTCCAACACCAGAGCCATAAGGAAAAGCAGCAAAGCAATGGAGATGGGATTGGAGAGGACGGCCTTGCAGTAAGAAAACATGGACAGATGACAAATGAATAAACCTGGCCACCCAACGCAAACTTAAGACTGAAAATCTAACAGCAACGTTCGCCTGAATCCAACAACGCAGTCCCTCACCCAGAGGAAAGACACTACCATAGGAAAGAGACTAATGGACTTAGCACAGCTAATAAACAACAAAGAGTGGGGTTTGAGAGAATGGAAGGGGCACCAGAGGGAGTAGGGAGGGGAAAAAATAACACAGAGGTTGTAACCTAAAGAACAAAACAGTATAATTAAAAAAAAAGGAAAGAAAAAAGCAAATGCTAACTTTTGAGAGGGAAAAACTGTGTATTTTTGTACTTGAGGAACTTGAGCAGTGAACTATGAAAACAGAACTAAAGCCCATAACTTGCAGTGCCATGTTCTGAACAAGGTTTTTCCTTCCCACTGAGGGTCAAAGAGTAAAGAAGCAAAAAACAAACGTTTGAAGAACAAAATTTTACAACAAATTTCTGAAAAAGAAAAAAAAAAGTAGGCAAAACTGGAAATCAAATACAAAAGTCTTGCTAAAACACGGAGATGAATCCAGGCAGCCAATAAAAAGCCAGCGTGTGGAGGTGAAGACTGTAAAATGAATATCTGAGATCATGTCAATCCTTTTCCAGGGATTTTTGCTTGCACAATTTCATTTCGAAGTACGTATTCATTTTAGTGATTACCTAAAATAATAACAATAAAAGCATAGTCTAGAGATGTTCTATGACAGGGTGATCATTAAAAGCAGTACTTGCAAAGGATTTTAATGCCCACATTTGTGTATGTGCAAGAAGTACAGTCTCTAGGCTGGAGGGGAAAATGATGCACTGTGACTCATGAAGGTCAAACATCCTGAGAGTGCTGGAAGCAGTTTCTTCCCCAGCATCAAGACAAGTGACTGGACACTGAATCACTACAGCACAGTGATGCCAGATGAAAAAAAGCCTTGTATGGCAGCAGAGTTAGTACCATTTTCACATGGCAAGTGGTAATTAAGTTTGAAAAAAAAAAAAAAGAACATCATCTGTCTGCATTAATGCCATGAAGCTGAAAGCATTCGTTTTATAGCTGCTTTGATTTTTAGCTCTATCAACAGCAATATGCATAAGGAACTGAGCCCATTTTATGTGTGTGCCTGATCACAAAAGTCAACAAGGTAGCTGCAGAAATTAATTATTCCACTTATTTGAATCTCATTTACACTGATCTCTAAGTGAGGCTGACAAAAGGATACATTAACACTACTCTAGAACTTATCAGCCATGAGTAGGGTTTTATTTTGGCTCACAATATGAGGTGATTACTAGAGTAGATTTCCCTCAAAGGTAACCTGAGGAAAGAAGAAACATTAGGGACAAGCACCCAAGGGTGAGTGAGCACTCCTGCCGCCAAGTGCCTGCAAAGCAGAGAGCAAAGAGGGACAGAGTAGAGAGGAACAGAGCAGTGCTGTCATGGCACACACCTCCTTATGGGCAGAGGAGTGTGTAGAGAGAGGGTGACATCTGGGGCTGAAGGTCAGGGGGAAGAAACTACGGAGCAGCATGGCTTTCTAGATGCACTTGGTGATGTGACTTCAGTTGCACATGCCCAGTCAAGTGAGAACCAGTTTAAATAGTGCAGGTGCAGGCATCCCACCATCCCAGTAAATGTCTGACCACGGTGTGGGGCAATCTAGCTGTTCCCAATACTTTTTCACAGCATTCACACTGTGAGATTAGTATTTAAGACATGGATTTTCATGAAGATCTAAGTGCTATTTTATCCGGTGTTGAAGTAAATGCAGAAAATTTTCACTTAGGTGTTCACCTAAGAAGTTTTTCCACAAGAACAAATTGTTGCTCTAATATATTAACAGTGATATTTTCAAAATGACAGTAATTGGGGTTTACTGAGTAGTTACTATGTGCTGGGCACAGAGACAGGCATTTTTGATACATAAATCATTTCTGTGAATATTAATAAAGACTATCACAAAGATATTGTAGGTTAAGTACTAAGCACAATGTCACTTTAGCTACTTTTACTCTGCCTCAGTTTCCACATGGATAAAATGAGGATAATTCCTAAACTTTATGGATTCTTAGATAAAATAAAAATATATCTAAATCTTGGGGACATGCCCTATTCACTGTCTCTAATCTTAAAAGTCAAGTACAAGGAGAATAAAATCCTCCCTGAACCCTATTCTTCCTATAGTACCATTCATTTCTCAAGTTTCCATCAGAGTCAAAATACAAAACAAAAGTGAATAAAAAGCTTGTATTATATCCTGGTCCCACTTCACTTCACTTTCACTCAATGACCTGACTATTTAATAAAAACCAATGGCTGTCCCAGCAGAACTGGAAACACTCTCTGGTTCTGTCTTTCATGACACCACTCTCCTGGCGTTCCACCAGCTGCTGCTTCTTTTTTGGAAGTTCCTAATTGTCTCCTTGACCTCTGAATGTTGGTGCTACTTCCTCAGGCTTTTATATTTCCTTCCCTTGATCTTTAAGGTTTTAAAACCATCTGTTGTGACAAGTCACACACAAACACACACAAATACCCTCAGCTCAAACTTTTTTAGACGCATGGTCCTGATGCATGCTTGACATGCCCATCCAAAGAATTCTCACATACCTTGAAACAAATATTCAAAAAACTCAGTTTGTCTCAAATCTGTTCTTGTCAATTTTCCACAATAATGGGCATCACCACCTACCCTACTGTTCAAGAGAGAAACCTCAGAGTGGTCCTTGATGTCTTACTTTTTCTCACTGCCTCTCTTCCCCAATTCAATGAATCGACTGCCAAATCCTGCTTCTTCATTCCAATGACACTTCAAAGTCTGTTTTCCATCTCCTCATCTGTTTTCCTAACTTGGGCCCTGTGCCATCAGAGCCCAGGCATCATCAGAGCCCAGGCATCCACTTTAGCTTCATTTCCCATTGCTGGTAGAGCGATCTTTAGAAATGTGCAATAGGATTGCCCTGCCAGTTCATTTCTTAGATCTTCTTAAATTCCTCCATAGCATTTTATACAATTTTATTTCATTGATCTGTTTTTGGTGGGTATATTAGTCTCTGTCAATAAATCCTAAGATGGTAGGTGCTTTGTTTCTCTCACCATTCAGGTGACAAGTCTGACTTACTACTGGGATGCAATCATTTATTAATTCAAGTTGCAGAAACTGGGTAGGAGGACAGTAGAATACATGTTGTATTAGATGGTGGAAAGAGCAGGAAGAGAAGCCTGCAGTTTTGAGTAGGATCATCTAGGCCTGTCCACCAGGCCTAGAGACCTAAAAGACACCTGAACGAAAACACCATGTGGGGGAAAAAGGAACATTTAGTGCAAACGCTCTGAGAGGGAGATGCTTTACACAGCTGAATAAAGATTGTGGGAGGGAAGGTCAGGCATTGAGGAAGGAAAGTCAGAATGGAAAGGGGATGGTGTGTGAAACACTTAAGTTACGGATGTTGAATTTTAATCTAAGACGAGGTATGACAGGAAAACTTTAAGATGACATACATAATGCAACTGGATATTTTGTCTAATGTGTTGAGAAGAATCCAGGCCAGATATGGTGAGAATTTGCCTCAGGTTGTTAGCAATGGAGATTAAAATTTCCTAAAAAGCCAGTATGTAAAAACTACAGTTGAAACCAATAAGTAATAGTAATCTTAAATTCAGTTGATTTCATATATATATATATTAACCTTAAAAATGCTCCTAAATTATACTCTGAAAAATATTAAAAAGAAAGCCTCATTTACATTTAAACATCTTTATTTGAATTTAGGTAGACAAATTCTAGAAATAAATACGTGACAAATGGAAAAGATTTAATGTAGTATAATATCATATAAGCATTAAAAAGAATTACATGAACTATGCCAGTATGGAAAGTCAACATAAAATAATTTAATGTAAATACTGCAAATAAATGTCAAATTTTGTAATGATGTAAAAATCATTTCCATACTAAAGGGCCTAAAATAGCCATAGCCTCAGCACCGCACCTGTAAAATAGTTGTCTGCAAGTAAAAGTATTTTCTGTTTTTTTATTAACTCCAAAATTAAAGTTGATTTTCTAATTTTTGTTATGTATTTCCCTTGGGTTTTTCCAGTTTGCAGTACTTTATTGATGTCATAATAACAAGATGACATCAAAAATAAACAGGAGACTTTGCAAAACCTTTGCTGATGAAGAGCCAATTTTTAAAATAAAAACGAACAACCAAGTTAAACCATTTAGAATCCTTTCACCCAGGAAGTTACTTAAAGGCTAATAAAATTCAATCCAGGGTTTTCTGGATAGTTTATTTGGTCTAGTTAACACTATCCGAAGAGATCAAATTTCAGGAGTCAAATTACCTTGCTCTGGGGAAACTGATGAGTCCCTACAAAACGGTGTTTTCCTAAACTGTACCTTAATATAGTCTATTTATCCCGTAGCACGTTTTGAAAACCGTGAACAAGAAACCAGGCCGGCTTCTCTGTGAAGACTGGGCTTCCTGGCAAAGCACTGTTTTCAGGATAGGAAGTCGGGGGTGGGGGTGGAGGGGTCCAGAATAAAAACGGGCCACCGAACGGGGCAGTACGGGAGACGAAAGGGTGGCGGCCGACTCGCTGTGCAAGGACCCTCTTACCTCGAGTTTCTGTAACTCCCACACGCACAGGGGAACGGCGACCACGATGGATACCAGGTAGATGACCACCGCTAAAGGTCGAATCCACTGTCTCCAGTTCCTCCAGGTACAAGTGCAAGGCATCTTTCCGCGTAAGTCAGCTCCGTATCGCAAGGAAAAAGAGCTCGAAGGCGATAATAACGGGGAGCCCGGTTCTTTGGCTGTTTTGTCAACTTGCATACTACGGAGAAAGCGCTGTCAGGCGACTTCACCAGCAGCTCGAGTCGCCTCCTTGGCCTACGCTGTGTTTTCTGCTGTTGCTGCTGCTGCTGCCGCCGCAACTGCGGCCGCTCGGGGTGCTACCGGGGAGCAGGGCGGGCAGCATCCTTTCTTCCGCACGTCGCATCCACCCAATCCTTCCGCAGTGGAACCCCGGGAGCGGGAGCCGGGCGGAGCCGCTGCCCTCACCTGGGGATCGCCCAGAGCTCCGCTTGCACCATGGCCTCGGGGAGAGCGGCCGCACCAGGACCAGCCTGCGCGGACCCCGCACACAGTTCGCTTCTGCTCCGCAGCCGCCTGTCTGCTCGCTCTTCCCCGAGGGGACTGGCCGGCCTTTCTTCCGCGTTTGCTAGCGTCTCTCCGGCTAGAGAAGTGGTGAAGGCGCTAACCCATCGGCCCAGGATTTTCACACTCAGTCCCGCGGGACATCCCCCACGACGGAACCCCAGGCTAAAGCGGGGCTTCCGCTTCCGTCCCCGCTGTGTGAGGTTGTTGATTCGTCGACCGCACCGGGATGGGCCCGCCCCTTCCGGCTCCCTGAGCACTCTCTGATTGGTCATCATCCGGGGGCGGGGCTGGAGGGAGGTGTCTCAAGGTTAGGAGGTTGAAAGAAGGAGAGGTGATGGAAAGTGTTGGGATGATTGTTGTTTGGAGCGCTGGCGGTGAGGATTCTGGAAGCCGCAACAATTGTTAGAGAACACCCGAGAAACACTTGCCACATTCTTCTGCTGATTATATAACAGATCTCAAGAAGCCTGGGTAAGAGGAACCTTAGAGCCGAACCATTTTCTACACATAGGATCTCAGATTCTCCCTGGGCACAGGCTCGGAGCCAGCTGGAATAAGGAGATGGAAGAGCGGAAAACGTCCTGCTATTTTTCTCTTAGTTGCTAGAATGTAGGGCCACTTCGTTATTTCTGGATCCTGCAGAAAGATTCTGCTAGTGATCATTATGGACACAATTGCAAATACTGAGTATCCTCCCAGCATTTGGAACCTGTGTTAAAAATTTGCATACGTTTATGTAAGAGGCTGACGTCCCAACTGACAGTTTTATGTGCTTCAGTCTTGTAGTGAAACATACCGTACAAATATCGAGATATCAATTTGATAGACAAAAAAGAATGAAAAGACAACTGACATCTTCAGAGGAGCAGGCACTGCACTAAGTTCATTACCTACATTGTATCGTTGCTCTGCACAAAAATCCTAAAAGGCAGGCAGTTTTCCAAAAATGAGAAACCAGATTCAGCCAATTAAATAATTTGTTTGATATTTAAGTTAGTTAGTGGAAGAACAGAAATTCTAACCTTGGTCTCTAATTCCAGGGGCCTTGTATTTAAATATTTGAAGTGTCAGCCTCTGCCACCTGAGAATTTATACCTAATGACCAAATGGGTAAATAGGACTGCAACACTGGGTACACACACCCAACCTATACACCTCACAGAGGCATTGAAGTAAGGTTCTCCAAAGAGCCCCAGTGGGTGGTGCTCATAGCCAACTCCATGGTAGAAGGTGGCACTCTCTAAACCACTGTCTCTTGTTTACCTGGAGCGGTAGAGCTTCCTAGTCTCCACCCCTAGTGGAGGCTGATGGGAATGGATGGGGTTGAGGCTTTTGAACAGTTAAACTGTGGGAAGTTTTGGTAGTTAAAACCACTGGATTTTTGAGCACTTCAGTTGCTTCAGCTTTTGGCAATTAAGTTGCTAGGCTCCCAGTGGTTAAACTGCTAGTGGGAAGGAGTATTTGCAGAAACTGCTAGCTTGCTATACATGGCTTTGCTTTAGATCTTGGTCTCTGCTTAGTGGACACAGTCTGGAATGGGACAGACAGCGGCTGGCCATGTGCTGATTATCTTTCTCCATCCTGCTCCATCCACAGCTCCCTCCCTTCACTTTCCTATAGACATACCGTTTGTTACTGTTGTTTCACACCTGAGTCTGCCTTAGAATTTGTGTTTTATACTTGCAAGCTGGTGCAGACTACCAACTGTCATCCCTCCCTGCTTTTGCTCAGTGTCATTATCTTCCACAGAGTCATCTGTCCTAGCTAATTTGGAGCTTGATTTCTGTATCTTTCTCTCCTCAAATCTTTATCTCCATTTTGCAGCTGGCCTCTTTTTAACAAGGTGTTCACTTAAAAGGGATATGGGGTTTGCTTGTTTTTCCTAATATAATCTATAAAATTTAATAGTTATTTTATGGCCATTAATTAATGATACTCCACTGTTAAATTCCAGGAACTAGAAAAATAAAGAAAATATTCTTTGGGTCCCAGTGAGACCCTAGACTTGTAGATTAGAGGTGAGCCATTCCCACTCTGTCTTGTCCTAATTCCGGATCTGAAGTATCCATGAACATAAGGGAATTTTGGCAGAAAATATTTGCGAGTCACCTTTGATAAAGGACTGTATGTCAAAATATACAAAGACCTCTTTAAAAAATATTTTTTTTAGACTACGTCTCGCTATTTTTGCCTATAGAACCACAGGCTCACGTTGCCCTGGGTACCACAGACTCAAGCAGTCCCCAGCCACAGCTTCCCAGGTAGCTGGGATTACAGGTGCATGCCACCACACCCAGCTATTTTTTTGGGGGAGTAAGTCTTCCTACTTGCCCCCGGAGGAACTCGAACTGTGATCCCTGGCCCTGACCACGGCTTCCTAGGCTGCCACCTACAGGCATGTGCCACCATGCTCAGCCAAGAATTCTTAAAGTATACAAAGAATTAGCAGGGCATGGTGGCACGCGCCTTAATCCCAGCTACCTGGGAGGCTGAGGCTAGGGATCACTTGAGCCCACAGGTTTGAGAACAACCCTGGACAACATAGCAAGACCTAGTCTCAAACAAAACAAAACAAAACAACAAAACAAAGAAATATAAGAAAAATGAATTGACTAAAGACCTTAGTAGATCTCATCAAAGAAGATATGTGAATGTCAGATCAGCAAATGAAAAGATGTTCCACATCATTTGTTAACAGTGCAAACTAAAATAACAATGAGATACTGTTATACACCTATAGTAATTTCAGGCCACATCTGGAATACTAACAACATCTGTGCAGACCAAGAAATAAAGCTAAAGCAGCTCTTCTATATTGGTGGGAATGCAAAGAGGTACCGTGTGAAACATTTTGGTGGTTTCTTATAAAATAAAGCATACTTTCATTTTGTGGTTCAGCAACTACACTCCTTACTATTTAGCCAAAGGAGTTGAAAATGTATCTGCATACAACATCCTCCACACAGATGCTTATTACAGTTTTATTCATAATTGTTAAGAGTTGGAAGCAACTAAAATGTCCTTTAGTAAATAAATGGATTAGTAAATCATGGTACTTTTGGACAACATTCCCTGGATGTTGGAATATTATTCAGTAGTAAAAGGAATTGAGCTATTAAGCTATGAATAGACATAGGGGATGCTTAAATGCATTTTAGTGGAAGTAACCAGTCTGTTACTTCCACTACATAGTATATGATGCCAACTATTTGACACTCTGGAAAAAGACAAACAGTGGAGACAGTAAAAAAATCAATGATTGCCAGACAGGGGAATGGGAGAGATGAACAGGCAGAGCACAGAGTTAAAATATTCTGTGATAATTTCTGTGTAAAGCCACAGAATGTAGACCCAGAATGAGCCCTTATGTTAGCTGTTGACTCTGGGTGATTCTGTATGTCAAAGTAGATTCATCCTGGGTAAACTAAGTGTACCATTCTGGTAAGTGATGATGATGCTGGAGGAGGCCATATCTGTGTGGGGTAGGAAGTATATGGGATTTCTCTGTACCTTTGTCCTAATGTTATAAACATAAAACTGATCTAGGCATTTGAACTGGGGGTGCCTGGCCAGCAGTCTTGAGTGCCAGAAGCCTCCACTTCAGGGCCCAGCTTACACGGGCTGAGGCTCACGGCAGCTGAGTCTCACCAGTGACAGGGAAACATAAGTCCCTTGCATCACACCAGAAGCTGGGTGAGAGCTCCACGGAAGTCAGGTGAGGCTCCCTCCCTGACCGTCCACTCAGGCGGCTGCGGGTCACTAAGGCAACTACGGTCCTGGGACAAAAGGCCCAGTCCTGCATTTTGCAACTGAAAGAAGCCTTCTCAGCCAGGTTGAGGCCGAACTGAGGGCATTTGAACTGGGGGTGCCTGGCCAGCGGTCTTGAGTGCCAGAAGCATCCACCCCAAACTGTGTAGCGGCACCGGCGCAAACTCAGAAATCAAGGATACTCACTACCAGAAGCACATAGGCAAAGTTACCCACAACTATATCGATTTCAACATGCCTAATACTAGAGCAGTAGTCACCCAATATGTAGAGCAGATCCGAAAGGAAAACACAGGAAGGAGGAAGACCATAAATACTCAAGCAAGCCCTAAGAAAAATAACTCCCCACCAAAGGATAAACAAGCTGAAGAAATCAACTTGGATGACATGGAAAAAATGCTTCATATGTCAGACAAAGAATTCAGAATCAAAATGATGAAAGTACTCAAAGAATCCAAGGAAGAGGGGGAGAAAAGGGAAAGCAAAAGGGAAGAAGCATTCAACGAACTAAGAGAAGTAGTAGAAAAATGTAAAGAAGAATGCAGTAAAATGGGCAACATCATCAACATACAGAAAAATGAAATTGAAACATTAAATAAGAAACTACAGGAGATGCAATGCATAAAGAGAGAAATAGAAGAACTCAAGAATGCAGGGAAGAGCCAGGAAAGCAGAATAGAAGAAATAGAGGAAAGAATCAGTACACTAGAGGATACAGAAGTAGAAAGAACAAAGAAAGAGAAAGAGAGAGAAAAGCAGAGTAAGAAAACAGAAGAAAAAATCAGAGATCTGTCAGATACCCTAAAGAAAACAAATACAAGAATAATTGGAATACCGGAAGGGGAAGAAAAAGGCATAGGACCTGAAAGGCTCTTCAATGAAATAATGGAGGAAAATTTCCCAAATCTGAAGAAAGAAAAGAAAATAGACATACACGAAGCAAAAAGGACACCAAACTACTTTAATGAAAGAAGAAACACAGCAAGACACATCATAGTAAAACTTACAAAAGTTAAAGAAAAAATTATGAGAATAACAAGAGAAAGGAAACAGATAACCTACAAAGGAAAACCAATCAGACTGACCTCTGACTTCTCAGAGGAGACACTCCAGGCAAGG
>PVHY01014152.1:6451-39389 GCA_004024945.1 Uropsilus gracilis
CTCTCCCTCTCTCTCTCTCTCTCTCTCTCTCTCTCTCTCTCTCTCTCTCTCTCTCTCTCTCTCTCTCTCTCTCATCTATCGACTAGGTTTCGCTATTTTTGCCCAAAACAATTCCCAGCCTCAGCTTCCCACCACACCCAGCTATTTTTTGGGAACTAGGTCTCGCTACGTTGCCCCGAGCAGGACTGGAACCACAATCCCTAGTCCCCACTGCGACTTCCTAGGCTGCCGCTTACAGGCATGGGCCACCATGCCTGGCCCAAGCACTACGTATAAGACTTCCTAGGAAGTAACAAACTTGAAGGAGTCATGTTTATAAGTAAGGTCCCTTTACTCCGTTAAGGGAAGTTTAATATGGTAGTATAATTTTCAACAAACCAGCAAGGATTGGAATGGTATAAGTACCACCCTTATGCCTTATGACAACTGCCAATATCCTTTAACTAAAATGAAGTGTCATTAAAAATCCTCAAACATTAAATTCCTATATCAGATTCAACATTTTACTTGGAGATTCTCAAGGATCAATGGTCAACCCTGAAATTGAATTCTGATAGTGATGTTGGTGAAACCAGTGGCCACAATTGCTTTTGCCATTGAGCAACAGTATATTATGTGCCATGACTTCATGTATTCATTTAGCCCTCACAACTTGATGTAGATATAAAGATATAACAAATATTGTTATAATAATAATGCATTTACAATCACCATTTACAAAAAAATAAAACTGAGTCTAAGTATTTAATAACACTAAATAAGTGTTTCAGGTCATTGCAATATTTAGAAGACATAGACTCTTATAAATAAAATAATTTTACTACTCAGAATTCTACTCAAATAGCACTTGTGGCAATGTGATTAGATTTCTTTTTTAAAATATCCTCAGAAAATAGAGTTAGATATTTGACCTGTTTTTTGTTTAGGGAATGGGAGGTCTTTTGGATATGTTTTGATTTAGTTATATTCCTATATTCATGGATTCAAAGAAAATAAATATGTCCAACTCACTCAAAGACAACCTAAAATATACAGTAATTTATTTGACTATCAGTCCATTTCTGTGCCATTGGAAATGGTTGGCTTACACACTGCTTATTTTCCAGGTGAAAATGAAGGAGTTTGAGTTTCCAAACAAAACAAAGGTAATCACACACAAATTTCTCTTTTGAATGGAAGGAAGGAGATAGAATGAAAAGAATAAAAGAAAGGAAAGAAAGACTGGGAAAGAAAAACTAACATCAGTTGGGGGAGGAGAGAGAGGAAGCTCTCCTTTTGGAGGATATATATCTTATAAAAATGTCCCCCTGTTAGGAATGCTCTTGGTCAATGATGGAGGGAAACTTCATTCTCCTTATCAGATTCTGATTTACAAGTTCATTTCATCAGGTACTGAGCACCAGTCTTGGAATTCCCAGAAATAGACATCAGTTAGATAATGTTGATGGCAAAATTTCATTTACTTCCCATTCAAAATGACATAGCATATTGAAACACAAATCTTATATACCTTCTCAGATCCAGACAACTGTCCCCTTTGTTTCTCCTGGGTAGTGCCTCATGAACATTACAGATGAAGGCATCTGAGCAGCTGGAAGAGACTGGACTATATAACAAGAGGAAGAAAGGAAAATCAAAGCTCCATTAAGGTAAACTCTGACCAGTGGGAAATGGGGGCTGTGAGGGAGCAGAACAGTACTCTTCCTTGCACTATTTCCATGTATACTTCCTCTTTGCAACCTTTGCCAGAGAGTGATAATGTGCAAAACAAACACATAAACGTGAGATGTTTCTTCCTAATTAACCCCATAATATAAAGCAGCTCATTGCTTCATATCTTTCATTGTCTGGGTTCGCTCTATCCCTTATCATCATTTCCTTGGGTTTAAACCTCCCATATCAAAGCTTGTGCCTCAAGATTGTTGTGGGGGAAAATTGGGCCCAGCTATCTCATCTACTTACCAAAGTAGCAGAGTACCAGCAACCTGTCACCAGAAGAGCTCGACAGCTACAATGCTCAGGACTCACCAGGAGAGTAGCACCAACAAACAGCTCTTAGAGACACCAGACCCAGGGCCTTTGGCACTCCCATCAAGCAATGTCAGAGACAGGATGGGAGGGAGGTCCAGTCTCTGCGAATGTCTTGGTTTTCCTTCCTCGGAGGCCTCTTGCTGGATGTGGCTACTGGTCTTCTTCCTTCTTCAGAGGCCAGCAGTGGAGGTCTTCTCTTCTCCCTTAGGGCTGGAACAGTACTTCTTGGAGGATGGAGCTATTCTTGGAGTCTGGAGTACAGATTCCTGGAGTACAGATTCCTGAGGCTGGAGACCATGCTTCCTGGAGACTGGCAACTGGTGACTGGTGACTGGAACTTGGAGACGAGAGCCCACCCCTTTTAACTCCTTTTAGCTCCCTCGGCTTTGGTGTAAATCCACCCTTAAAGGTGTCCCACCCGTCTTTTACTCTTAGCTGACTAGACTAATTCAGCTACCACCGCAGGTGTTGCCACTCCTGCCTATTATCTGCAAGACTGAAACTACATCTTAAAGGAGCAGTTCTCAGAGTGTGATGCCTGAAACCACTGTATCAACATCCCTTGGAAAAATGCAAATTCTTGAACCCAATCTCTTGAATGAGAGGTTCTTTGTAGTAAATTCCAGCAACTTGTTTTTTTTTTTTTTTTTTTATTCCAGCAACTTGTTTTAAGTCTTTCTACTGATTCTTCTGCATAATTAGAACCACTGTTCTAGAACCAGGAGATTGTTGTGCATATTTTAACATGCTATTTTAACAAAGGCCAGTAACAATATTTTTAATTATAGTGGCCAATAATAAAAAAGCATCATCCAAATGATCTTAAACAATGAGTGAATTTATTAATTCACATAAACTTGGGTAGAGCAGTTTCTAAGACTAATATTAAAGATTCCTTGCTTTTTCTTGTGATGATTTCATATGTATGCTTCATTTTCAGCCTAGGAGTGAAATGGCCATTGTAGTTCCACATAACTTATCCAGATAGATTACACCCAGAGGCAAAAAGGATCATTTCTCCTAGAGCCTCCTTCTTTACAAAAAGGAAAGCTTTTCATGAACCCTTCTTCTCAGGAGACTGTGCCTTATTTCTCATTGGCCAGATCTGGGCCACATGCTCAATCCTTGACTAATTACTGCTAAAAGGAATAGGAGACCACAATCAGCTCAGATTAGTTAGGCTACAGCCCTAATTAATGAGGAGATAGGGTCACCTTCCCTGTAGAATGGATGCTGAACAAAATTAAATTTCTGCTAGTAAGGAGTTTGTCATTTGCCTTTTGACTTAATGTCTTCTGTCATGATTGAAGGAGGAAAAGAGGAAATAATTTTTGAGTAGGCAACAAACTATGCTATGTTGAATTTAGGCTGATGACTTTGTATGTGTTTTTCTATAAAACAGAATTATTCATTTATCACTGCTATGAGTAAAGTGTTAGGTATAATTAAAAAAATGGAGTCCTGCTGTATGTATGTATGTGCTTTCCAAAGTAAGGGTGTTCCTTGTTTTTGAAAGTTCCTTCAATTGAAAAGGAAGAAGGATTTATATCACGCAAAGTTTTTCTTTTTCAAGGCAACTTATGAGACTGATAATATAAAGTGTAGACAAGGCTGTGGACTATCTGGAAATGTCATACATTATTGGCAGAAATATAAATTGGTACAAGTACTTTGAAAGACTGCTTGGTAGTATCCACTAAAGTCAAATATGTCTATATGCCTCTAGACATAGTATTTTCACTCCAAAGAATTTTAAAAGGGATGTGTGAATAGCATAAGAATCTCCAGAGCAGTTTTCTTCACAATAGCTTACACTGAAAACAATCCATGTCTGTCAGTAGAAAAATGGGTAGATGAATTATGGTTTAATAAAGCATTATTTGTAGACTCTTAGAATGTTAACTTACTGACCCAGACAGCTTTTATAATTAAGGCAAAGTGATACATGCCAATGAAAAGTCAAATAGATCTCTAGAATTAAAAAAAAAGCCCCCAATTTAGCACATATTAAAGCAGGCAATTCAGATCACTAGGACAAAAGATATTGACACTAATATAACTGGGTGTATTGTAAAAATAAAAATGTATGTTTCAGATCATACTCAAGAATAAGCTCCAAACAGATTAGGGAACCAAATGGAAAATGAAAAAAATGGTTCTGTGAGTGCTGGAATAAGACATGACTAAATCCTTCATTAACCTTGGTGTGGGAAAGGTTTTGTAAAAACTCAAAAATCCAAAGATAATAAAAAAAAGATGATAAACTTGATTATAAAATATTAAAATTTTTCATAACAGAAGACATAAAGCAAAAGGCAAATGACAAACTGAAAGAAAATACTTGCAACCTTTAAATCAGAGAGTGTTTTAAAGCTGGCTTAAAAACCTAACAAATAAGGAGGAAAAACGAACAGAATATGTACACATACACACAGACACACACAATGGCTCTTACACTTATGAAAGGTACTTAATCTCTCCCCTAGTAAGATAATTACCTGCAGACAATTAAGCTGACCACATTCTTCTTCCCCCAGGGCTTACTATGCCTCCTTTGGCAGTGTATGCAGCCCATTACTTGTGTTGGTTGATCTTTAGAGACCTTGGAGACAGCCCTTTTTGGGGGGGTTTCCTTTTTTACGACTGCCCTCATTCCGTACCCAGTGTCAGACTTCAGATGGTATGTGGGGGTGTGTTTGGAAAACCCCAGAGCACAGTAGCCAGGCTCCAACTTGGACAAGTCATCATGTCTCTCTGCCCCAAGCTGCACAACAGGGAGCATGTCATCAAGGCACTATGTAGGGCTAAGCTGAAGTTTGCTGGCCACCAGAGAATCCATTATCTCTAAAAAGTAGTGCTTTACCAAGTTTAACACAGAAGAGTTTGAAGACATGGTAGCTGAAAAGTGACTCAGCCCAAATATCTAGGTGTGTGTGGTATGGGGTGGTCAAGTACATCCCCAGTCTCAGTCTGCTGGACAAATTGTGTGCCCTGAATGTGTGAAAGCGAAAGATGTGCCTCCTTGTTATTGTGCAAATAAAGGCCACATTCTTATCGAAAAATAATAGTAATTAAATAAAATGTAAATTTAAACAACATTGAAATACCACTTTTTAACCTGTTGATTAAAATAGGCATGCAGATTGAGGTGGGAAAGCATACTGGTACCACCCTATGAAGAAATTTGGAAAGATCAAATGAAATGCACTTTTTGATCCAGCAATCTCCAGTTCTAGGAACTCATACTAAAGTTGTATAAAAAAATGTAGTAACACAGAAGCACAAGGTAATAAATACTGTTTGTAGTTGCAAAATGTTGAAGATAGCCTGTGGGCCCACATATAGAAGAGTGGTTGAATAGCCCAGGATAGTTTCACACAAAGGAAGTGCTGTGTCGCTGTATGAAGAGGAATGGGAAAAGTTTCAATGTACATGTGACTACAGTCGCATGTGGCTTAATGGCAAGAAAGCTTACTGAAAAATGGGTTGTTTGTCAATTTCCTCATTGTGCCATCTGGGAATGTCATAGTTCCACAGACCTAGAAGGGTTATATGTTAATGCCTATTAGGGCCACCATAGTACAGTGCCCCACCATTGACCAAGATGTTCAGCAAAGGACTGTAGAAATAATTTCTAGCCTGTGTTTTCAGTGGAAATAGCTAAGAGCAAAACAGTTTCTGTAGTATGCCATTTTTTATTGTGAGGAAGAAGGGGATGTAGGAAAATACACATCTGCTCACTTGCACAAAAAGCAGCATAGGAAAGGCAAAATGGAAACTAATGAAAATGGTTTCCTTTAGGAGATGGAGGGGAAGGAGTAGAACCACACTGATGTTTTCATTCTTAAAAAATAAATACATAATTGAACTCCACTGGGATGTGGAGGAACTCTGATAGAACACAACAGTAACAAACAAACCTGTGTTACAACTGAATAGCAGAACCAGTGAGGGTGGAGTGGGTGAACTTTTTTTAAAGTAACTTTGGAAAACAGTGTTTTTGCTGTATTGTAAGGCTAAACAAGTGTTTTAAATGTGGTTATAAGCAATAAATTGAAAATTTCTTATTTGTATTCAATGATTGAGTTAAATTAGCTAATATCTTATAACTGAGATAGGGGTCTCTCACTGTCAGAGAAAAGGAAGAAGACCAAAATAAACCTTTAAGTGTTGGACTGTAGTTGAATTCAAAACAATACATACAGAGAGATATAGAAATACATGTGAATATGTGTTAGTATCCACATGCATTTCCTAATGTGTTTGGCAGAGAGGACCCAAAAGCAATGAAAAAAATGGCATTCCAGAAACAATGAACACATGGAATTTCTATTGCCATTCCCCCCAAAAAAGAAGCCAGAGTTTCTTAAATAAAGAGTTGATTGGATTGCAGAATTAGGGAAGAGAAAGTACAAGATGAGCCTGAGACTTCTTATGGTTCTAATAAGTAAGGATGAAACTGCTTAAAAAGGTATTGAAGCGTATTTAGAGGACTCAGGAAGCAACATGAAAGCAATCTAATAGCCAAAGGTAGACAATTTGTGCAATAACTTAAAGAATGATAGTAAGAACACATAGAATAAATCTCCATGAATAATCCCATTTAAAAATTTAATGGAGATGAGACAGCTTTTCTGTAGAGTAGGATTTCAATTCATTAATGCAGACACTCTGATAAAAATTTAAAAAGCACCATTTGGCAAACAGTAGTAACAGATGCTAAAATTAGAAAGCATGAGTAACAAGATATTTGCATGGTCTCAAAATAATCTGCCATCAAGATCTTTGTTAATCAGAAAGGAGGCAGTTGGGAAATCTGGCAAATACCACCTTTATTATGTGATCAAGTCTAATAGCACCAACTATGAGATAATCATGTTTCTCTAAATAGTCAACACTAAGGATGATACAACATCCCTTCTGTGGCAGATTTGCAAAAATGTACAACCTGAATTTAATCATGAGGAAACATCAGACCTACATTGAGGGACATTATACAAAAGAATGGACCAGTCTCTTTTATAATGTGATGAAAGACAGGAAAGACAAAGGAACTGTTCCAGATTGGAGTAAACTAAAAAGACATGACAACAGGATGCAATGTGTGAACCTGGCTTGGGTCCTGGACCAGAAAAAGAACATTAGTGGAATAATGGTGATAAGGTCTGTGGAAGAGTTAATAGCATTGTATGAACATTAATTTCCAGGTTTGATAATTATACAAGGTTAGGAAATAGGTTAATGCTTGGAAAAGATAGGTAAAGAATAGGCAGGAATTCTTGGTACTGCTTGCAATTTATTTGTAAGGCTGAAATTATTTCAAAATTTAAAAAAAATTATAAAAAAACAATAGTTTTATTGGAGGAAGTATGAATGGGAAGGGATATAAGGAAACATGGGGTACTAGACATAATCCCCATTTTGACCTCGGATCCAGGTGCATGACGCATGCATATTTAAATTCACTGAGCAGTGTACTTAAGATTTAAGCACTCTGCTGTAGTATGTTATTCCTCAATTTTTTGCTTGAAGATCATCTTTCACCATGTAAAACTGATAAGCAAGCTCAGTGATTTGCACTGGGTGAGGCTCCTAATAAAAATTCAGGATATACAATTTATCAACACGGTGCTATCAGTGAACACAGCAAATCCCAGAGGAGATATCAGGAGATGTCAAATTCACAGTTCAAGTCAGCATTTCAAGAGGACTTATAATTGGCTGACGCTGTGTGAGGTTTTTTTTTTTTTTTTAATTTTGTTGATTCTTTGTGACAGAATAATGGAGGTTTTAGTGCCCCCCCTCTTTTTTTTAAGATAAGGAAACCATGTTTCAGAGAACTGAGGATTGGCTACCCAGGCAGGAACTGGCAAAGTCAACAATATTTCAAAATCTGATATGCCTGAATTCTAAGTCCCACATTGCCTCAAATAGGAAGATATTGACTTGCATTTTTTAATGAATTCCAAATCATTTTATCTTTAGAATTGCTATAATCTGTATTCTAGTCATGGTTTTCAACTGTACTCTATCTTAAAAAAATGCCTAATCAAAAAAAAGTTTAAGTGCCTAGACTTTATAAATAGGTGTGACTTCAAATAGTGGAGGAAGCTTTTTAGCAACATGATTTATTTTCTTCTTCTTTTTTTTTTTTTTGCTAACTTTTGGGCTCCACCTCATTAACTTTTCTTGAATTTAACTTGAATGCCTATCACTAATCATAATAAAATAACAGAACTAGTTCAGGCAGACTCATTGTCAAATCAATGAGCAACGACTAAGTAATTCCTAGGCAAAGTGCTTCTTTTTATCTCATTGTAACACATATTAGAGACTGGTCTACTGCACTTCAAACATCTCTCATTCCAATTAGTCCAAGAATTCTGAAATCATCCCAACCTAGCTGTATAGTTTAGCAGTCCCCTTTGAGGGGAATGCAATCGGGTGTTTTAAACTTCAAACCTTCAATCTGATACACCTTAAGATCAAGTCTAGGCTTTATCATTTTCAGTGGAATGACCTTGGTAAAATTATTTAACTTACTCAAAGTCCTGTTTCCTTTTTATAAAGAAGAGGTGGCAGGCAACACTCACAGTCACTGCCGCCGCCATACTACAACTAGACTATCACTACCACCAGCACTATCATCACCTCTTTTCCTTGGGTTGTAGAAGACACCAATGAGGTAAAGAATATAAAATGCCCGCATACTTTTCCTCATATAATCATTATTCACAGAGTAGGCATGTAACCATACTTTTGCACTAATCCAGTCAAATGATGTTCAAAAATATTTAATATGTATCTACAAATGTCAGCCTATGTATCAGGTATGGAGAAAAGAGAGGCATTAAGATAAAGTCCCAAACTCCTAAAGATTATATTCTATTGAGAGGAATCAGACTATAAACAAGCAAACAAAGACATAAAGAGGTAGCAGCTAGTGGAGAAGGTAAAGCAGGTTTACGTGGTAGAGAAGTCCTGGGAGCAGCACTAAAAATTTGTTTTCAGAATTTCTTTCCAGTTGACCATACACATTCAAGGGCAATGCTGAACTTCTGTACATTAATAAGAACTTAAATGTTCAGCTAAAACAATCCCTGCCCATATTCTCATTCTTTGTGTGAACAACCAGTTCATTCCCACAGTCTCAATTCCAGACCTCCTGAATCTTGTTACTGCATGTCCAGATTCACACATATTACTTTGCTTAAAAACATGAATAGGTTTAATTGAGTTTTAAATCTACTAGATAGTTAATTATTCAATCATAAATAAATTAAGGTGAGAGAAAATGGGGAAATTTGCCCCAAAGAAGGTGACTTTTAAGACACACTTGACAAATAAAGTGAAAAAGAGCATCTTGGTTATATTCTTTGAACTGGCAGAAAACTGTGGTGATTACATTATTCAACAAGTAATGTGATGCCTCACAATTACTCTTAGAAAGGAGAACCCAGGGTTTAAATCATTTGGTCATGCACTTGCATCAATCTTACAGATTTGTCAAATGCCATAAATGAGTCATAGCTTTATTTAATTTTTTCCTTTTAAAGTCAGTTCTATGTTTCATCTACAGCAGGAGCAAATTTAAACAGAGTACACCAGGAAGGGAAACGCTCCTTTTCAAGAACTCCCAAGTCTCAAGAACAGGCCCAGGCTGTTTGAAAAAGATCTCAGTGAGAGACTTCAGACTTCAGACATCACCTATAACCCAGGCTGGCCTGCAGACAGCCAGGCCAGGGCAGAGAAACTGTAAAATTTTAAGTAATTCTGGGTGCCACTCTTGGTAACATTTAGCTTCTGTGCTTGGTTCATAGTGGGTCACACATACTCTTTGACGGCTTACTTAGTAGGATCCTTTTACTGTGTAATTCCAGCCCCTTGCCATTTCTCTTGGTTACAGTTGTCTCATGGCAAAGGGAATGTCTTGGGAGGTCTGGGGGTATACAATCAATCTCCCTGGGGATTATTCAGTGTGTGGATGATACATGGCATGTTTCTAATCCCAGAGGGATTTTCATATAACAGCCAGCATGATCCCAGTAAAATCCCCTTTGTCATCTTGTGAACTTAGCAAATGAGAATCAGTTTGAATTTGTTAACTTCGACTTCTGCCTGCAAAAAGCTGTAATGTTGGGTGATTAAGAGGAAATAGACTTTTAAGAGTATGACAACTAAGAGCTGAATATAAGCTTTCTGCCCCTCTTATTGACAATATGACCTGCAGTTAGTTATTTCACTGTTCTGAACTTCAGTTTCCTTATTTTTAAAACAGGGTGGGAATATCCAATTCCCAGGCTTACATTAACAATTGAGAGGATACATCTAAGAAGAACTTTTTTGTTTGTTTTTTGGTTTTTTTTTTTTTGAGTCTAGGTCTCGCTATTTTTGCCCATGGAACTGCAGGCTCACATTACCCATGGTAATATGGACTCAAGCAATCCCCAACCTCAGCTACTCAGGTAGCTGGGATTTAAGGCACCCACCACCACTCCCAGCTATTTTTTGGGACTAGGTCTTGCTGTTTTGCCCTGAGTGGGACTTGAACCACAATCCCTAGCCCCAGCCGCTTCATAGGCTGAAGTTTACAGGCACGAGCCATGGTGCCAGGCTTATAAGAAGTTAACTCAGATTTTTACTGTAAATATTCATGAAAAGTGTAATGTTTCCTCTCAAAACTTGTGAAAAAAATCAATAAAACAATTGAAATATGAAAAACAGTGAAATTCACAGAAAAACAAATATTAATGGCTATAATTAATATTAAAATATGTTTGATCTTACTTCTAACAAGAAAAATGCAAGTTCAAGTATATAAGGATATCATTTTTACCTACCAAATTGGCAAAAATTCAATTCAAAAATTTTACAACTTATCCTATAATAAATAGCAAAATTGACACTCTTATCTATTGCTGGCACAAATGTAAAATGGTACAATCTTTGGGTGAACTCTCTGGAAATTCCTATCAAAATTATAAAGGCATTTATACTCCTAAGAACTTTTGTATAGCTATACTTAAACCAGCATGAAGTAAAGTGACAGATAAAATCTACTGTTAATTGCATGACTGGAAATGCCCCAGTGTCCATCTACAGGGAAGGGAATAGATAAATAAACCATACACTTCTACGTACAGTAGTGGGAAAGTTCTCCAGGCCCTAGAGCAACATCTCAGAAAAACTGTCAAGTGAAAAGGGCAGGATGCAAAACAATCCTAACATGATTGAGGAGGTTTAGAAATGTATCCAAGTAGCATTCTAATTTTTATGTAAAAAAAAGAGAAATAAGAATATGTTTTTATTTATTTATAACTGCACAAAATTAGAGTTACATGTAACTTAATAGTATTTAGGTCAAAGACAGACTGACTATATAACAATGGCTCAAATAAACTGGACCATCTAGCCAGGGTGTGCAAGAGGCTCAACCATCTAGTTTGTGTGATTACACTCTGACTTTCATGCAGAAGAAATTGCCTAATGACGTATTTTCAGGTTGCAAGCCCTTGGTTAATGTATGCAAGAAATTATTAAATGATTATGTATAGGAGACTGAAGATAGAAACTGGGTACATGGTGTCACAAGTTAAGATAAAACTTTTGATTTAATTTAATTTTTGAATCATGTGAATATATTATCAACTTAAGTAATAAAATTGAAATGAAAATAATATATTCTAAAATGAATAAAAACTCCCAGAATCCATTAGAACCTATTTTTATTTATTTTTATAGATAGTCTTCTTACATTGTTGCAGACCCCAGAGTTCTCCCACCTCCATTATCAACCATGAACCATCACCATGATGCCTTGTGCTCATAGAACATATGTTTAAATTCTCTATTAATATATTTATGGCCCACTGCTGGGCTGTAAATCTTGAGGACTGGGTATGTCTTCTGTAACACTGTAACCAGGGTGGTCAGCCAGGTGTCCTGTTCTAGATGAGGCAGTTAAATGCATACTTTTTATTGATTCTATGAATAAATGAATGAACTTGCTGGTTCAGGTATGGAAAAAGTGATCATTAACTGAAGCTATCACAGAAACAAGGGGTAGCAGGAAATCATTGAAATTTTCATTTTTAAAATGGGAAACAGAACACTGAAGTTCAGTGTGTCTTCCTTCTCTGAACTCTACAAGGATACCTTTATCCAGCTTATTTTTGGGGATTTTCATTTGAAAGTGAAACCCGAAAGAAGTCGCAGTGATCTCTCAACAAGGCTCATGATATATTTGAGACTTGAAAGCTTAGGTCTAAGAATAAGTTTTCCTGACAGAGTTACCAATTCTACCTATCATCAATCCCTTGACAAAACTGGAGGAAAGATGTGCCCAGAAAGACCACTAGTAAAATGACTTCTATGTCAGGAAACCAGTAAAAATGTATTCATCCATACTTTTACTCTCTGGATCCACACTAATTTATACAGAAATTCCAGCTCCCTTACAGCATGGTGCCTGATTTATAGATTGGGCATCTGTTTCACATAAAGGGCACTGAATGGAACAACAATCTGTGTTCTAGCGAAGCAAAGGATTTATTTCACAAATCATTTTCAACCTATTAGATATTTCACTCTGGATTTCTCTTAAATTCAGACGAATTTTCCCCCCTTAGAGCCTATTCTGCATATTGCTATTAAGAAGAAGAAAACACACATGTATTTCTAGCTTTTAAAAGACTCCAAAATAGCAACAGTAACTTGGTAATCAGTCTACTTTGCTTTCATTTTATCTTGTAATAAGACCTTTTCATAATGTGTACAGGAGGAAGTATTTGAAATAGCCAATGTCCTTAGAAACCTTCTGGCCTAAGAATTTGCAAACAAATGAAACTAAGTTTGTTGTCCCCTTGTCCATAACAGACATTACTATTTCATCAACCCTTTCCCATTGAGTTTCCTTTTCTGAGATCCTGCTCGGCTTCTCAGATCTTAGTTTTATACCACTACTCTTAAGATTCAACAATTATCAATTAACATATGGGATGGAGGAATCTAGTCCAATCACTCTTAAGATAACAGAACTGACCATAGAAGGGAAAAGACGCTTTACCACTGTCACAAAGAGTCATGAATTCACCTGAAGCGTATTCCTAAAAACTGAATTCCAGTATTATTCTTTATCTACACCAACACATGACTTGTGTTTAGAAGGTCAAACGCATTTTGTATTTTTTTTTTTATTTTTGTTTTTCAACAGAAAATATTTCAAAAACAAAAACTTACATACCTATGTTTTTGAATAAATAGCTTACTAACCATCCCAAATTATATGATCCAGAAGCTCCTGGAAGTACACTACTCTAAATATTTTTTTTTCATAATATTCTCTGAAGTAGTCAAAGAAAAGGGATAATTGCTATTAAACAGGAAATTATTTTCCTTTGGGCTAACACACAGGCTGTGCATTGAACTTGGATGCGTGGACAATATCCGCCATCACCATTATACAATGACACGGTAAAGCTGCAGTCTTTATTCAATTTATTACGATGCTTATTGAATTTCAACTTTTTTTTACTTTAACTGAAATTTCTTAGCATTAGAGAATGTTAGAGCCAGATGGGACCTTATAATTCTTCTGATTAAGCAACTATGAGGAAGCCAAGTGAAATTCCTAGAAGTGATTTGCACAAGTAGGGCCCAGTTCTTATGATTCTAAGACCCTTCTTTCTCAGCCTCACACAACTCTGAGATCAAAATGAGGAATACCCTGTCTACCAGATCATCTAAAACATAGTAAGTTTCTGTAAAAACTTCTCAAATGGTAATGTGCATAATATGGAGATATTATTAAAATATGGAATCTGGCATAGGTATGAGATGGAGTCTGGATTTCTGCATTTCCAACAGCACCCAGGGGATGCTGAGATTGCTGATAGATAGCCTCGTGGTGTGTTTATTCAAAAGAGAATCAATCACTCGGAAGAACTATCTGCCAGCCTACTAGAAAACTTCACTGGATCCCAATTTACAAGTTACATACGATTCGTATGTCGATCAGGTTATCTCAGATTGTGAGGAATTGAAATACAATTTACATAGTAATGAAAGTTTATTGGTAAAAACTGGGTAATTAAATAAACTGAACTTGATATGAAACAGAAGGAAGAAAATTGATTTTTCCCATTGTTATCTCCAAATATCTATTGTGTTTTCCTTCATTAATGCAGGCGTATATATCTAGGGCAGATTCTATGGCTAGTTCAGGAAAATTCAACTATTAATCTCATTTTCAGGTATTTAAATAGTCACTGTAGTTTTAATATCAAAACTTCAATTTCTTATTCAATTTAAGCTTTTCTTCCTAGCAACTAAGATTTAAGCCCAGAATGCAGAAGTGATTCATTTCTCTCCTTGTTTTTCACCCAACTTTAGTCATTTGCAGCTACTTCTAGACCCCATTGGATTGGGATGAGGAGGAGAGCAGAGTTTACAGAAGGGGACGATATAGTCTTACCATGTGATAACATAAAACCCCAAACTTTGACTTTTCTTTGGGGGCAGTTGTATAGATTATTTAAGGACTCACTGTTTACTTCTCCCTCCCAATACTGGAGAATTCTGATAGTGCCCCATTTCTTTAGTTAATGCACACTTTAATCAACAATTGATGTTAGCCTACTCAGGTAGTAGAGTTTACCCATATATTACATTTGTGTACAGTCTTCTGCATATGGGATTCTTCCAAAAGGTTCTAACAAGGTTATCAATGACTATGGAACATCTATTGTTTTGACCACAACCCCATTATATTTGCTTTGTTAGAAGAATTGCTTTAAGTTTTCCCCTGTCAGTCAGGTTATGGGCCCTTTAAGCTCCTAGAGAAACTGACACTTCTAAGAACATTTCCATAGACTAGGTCACAATTTGCCACTTTTTAAATCCCATGACAAGCCCTGTAAAACACTGATCTTTGGGCTTAAAGTCTCGAGAGACACACTGAAGGGCATTTCCAAAATATAGAATGGTTTTGTTCCTGAAAGCTCCTATGAATTCTCCTACCATAAAGGTTGGGAAAATGGTATTGAATGTTACTTCCAACTATGTTGTAAGGAGCAACTGAGTATCTACTAATTCTCAGGCATCTCTTGAAGAGTTACTGTAAAATTTCAATGAAGTAATGATAAAAGTATGATTGGAATTTATATTCATAAAGTTTTTCATATTCATATAGTTTTTTATATTTTCCTTCATGAAAAGTGTATCATAGATTACATAATCTCTGTTTTATTTACACCTAAATATTATTATATTTATAAGACCATGATAAATCTAGTGGGAAAAAAAGTTTATAGAGCAGATTATGCATAGTATGTATGTATATATATATATATATATTGTTTATAAGCGTATAAACCATAATAATAAAAAAAGATGATTCAGGTTTTAGGAGACATTTTGCTTTTTAATTTATATTTTTCTGTGTTTCTATATTTTAGTTTATTATAATACAGTTACAATCAGAAAGTAATCTTTATTTTTCCCTCCTACCCCCAGAAAAAAAGATTATTAAAAATAAATAATGATGCCATGGAATTAACTCTAGGGTTTTTTTTTCCCTGTGTCTGTATCTTTTTTGTAAGAATCTGAAATATGCTAGATTAGTCTTTCCAGTGGAAATATGAAAGAGTTTAAAATATATATTCTAGCAATAAGATATTTTATTACCCAATATATTCAAAAGGTTATCACTTTAACAAATAATCAATATAATGCTGCCAAGACACATTCTCTTTTTACCAAGTCTATGAAATATTCTATGTATTTTACCTGGAACAGTTCAATTTAGATTAACCATGTTTCAAGTGCTTAATTGCTGCAATGATTACTGGCTATTGGATAGGACAATATAGGTATAAAATATTTGCATACTATTATTTTTACGTAATAGAGTAGTAAATTCTAATTTTCCCACCTGATTTTCAGTTCCAACAGGTAAGATAGTAGTTTAAAAAAAAAAAAGACAAGTCCAAGTATTAGTTACTTGGGCATATTTAGAGAGAATAATCTATTACTTACAACTTTTCATTTTCTGAAGTTGCTTGATTCTTTTAGAATGATAGTGTGTGATACTGGTAATCTTAAAACTTGTTGTTGGGTTGGGGTCTTTTGTATTGTTGGATTTTTCTTTTTTTAAGAAACTGTTGCTTATTTTAAGAAACCTTCCCTGAACAAACATACCTTGAATGAAACCTTACCTCTCATTCTTATCTCCACTTTCATTCTCAGTTGTTGACAGAGGGTCAAA
Organism: Uropsilus gracilis; assembly: GCA_004024945.1. Classification (NCBI taxonomy): domain Eukaryota; kingdom Metazoa; phylum Chordata; class Mammalia; order Eulipotyphla; family Talpidae; genus Uropsilus; species Uropsilus gracilis. The sequence goes on from PVHY01014152.1 coordinate 22,746, forward strand.
AGTCAGAATCTTTAGTAGATACAATTTTTGTTGTTCTCTGGAAGGAGTGGGACCATGACAGTAATAAAAGGTCATACGAATCAAAGATCATGCACTGCCCTCTAAAGAGTAATTGAAATTATTATCAGGTTTCCCTGAGTAATCATCAGGACATGTTTCAAAGGTTTGATGCACTCTATAAAATGACTCCACCTTTTTTTCCTTTTACTTTTTCTGTTTCCAGTAGCTCCACTAAGGGAATATTTTTATTCAATAATGATTAGCACGAGGGACATGACATGTTGCCTACCTATGGTGTAGATTTCATAACACAGAGTAAACCTAGGTGGATCTCGGTTTGCATGTCCCCAGTCTCCATTACTCAACTATAGATATTATAGCATACAACCTATTTCATAAAACCATGTCATAATTTTACTTTATTTATATTTTATTTTATCATTTTCTTACAAGCTCAATCATATTTATATAGTTTTGATCCCATTATGTATGGCCCACCATCTCTCCTCTCCCCCCTCCCTTCCATGCCCCTCTGGTCACTCCCACTCCCCTCTCCCTGTAAGCCCTTGATTGATGTTTGACCCATTAGTCTCTTCCTTTTCTGTTACAATGTCCTTTTCCTGGGTGAGGACCTATGATCCTGGGTCATGTCATAATTTTATAAATCCTTTACAATATGATATTGATATCCCATATCAACTATAATATATATGGAGAAAAGTGCATCAATTCTAATATGAAAGTGGAGTGAATCTTAGCAAATTAAAAATATGCTCCTATACCCATCACCTAACTCAAGAAACATTACTCTCTCTGCAGCCAGGTTGTTCCCTTCTGGTCCATGTCAGCTAAATTAGTTTTCTATTGTTGTATAACAAACAAACATGGTGACTTAAGACAACACAAATGTCAGAGAGACTGCAAGCTGAGACCAAGCAGGGCTCATACAGGGAATGAAGAACACTTCATTCCACCCTTATATGTCTTCAGAACACTGAAAATGAAATGGCATGATTGACCTCCACTATGCAGCAATGTAGCCATCCCTCCAACGTTTACCTTAAGAAACATTCTTTGGGAGTTACCAACAAATTTGTGAGTGGATCCCTTGCCCGCAATTATCTCACAGGAACTAATATTTTACTCAATTTTATTGTACCCTTACCATTTGTCTCCCTTGGTTAATTGGTCATAAAACATTCTCTTGGCCACCTTTTTTTCCCTTTGTCTGAATGCCTTTATAAGGACTGATGGGGGTACATTAAATTGCTGCTGGCCATACTTGCGGTAGTCCACAGTCTATGACTGTGTCAATCTCTCTCATTTGTCCTTTCCCATATTCTGTGACCAGCTCTTTACACACAAATTTATCAGTTTAGTTTCCATAAGTCAGGGGTCTGGGCAGGGTTTAGCTAGATCTTTTCCTTGGATCTTGCAAGGTGATAAGCTGTCCACTAAAGGTGGAGTCTCATCTGAGGTTTTTGTTCATAATGAAGTCTGTTGGTAGACTTCAGTTTCTTAGTGTTGTATAAGTGAGTTCCCCATTTTCCTGCTAGCTTTTGACTGACAACCATGCTGAGCTTGAAATAGGTCCCTTAGGCTGGTCACATTCTTACAGGTCAGCCAGAGCTGGCCTCCTAACTTATGTGTCAAACTTCCAAATGTTCTTTTAAGAACTTGTCTTAGACAGGATAATCTCTCAGGTGATTAGGGACCTTACCTTCAGGAGTAATAGCCCACTAATCACAGGCTCCACCTATATTCAAGAGGTAGAGAATTAATAAAGAAGTGACAGATCATGTGGTCTCTGCAGAATCCTGCTTCCCACAAGACGCCTTTGGCTAACCACTAGGTGTCTAACACAAAAGTTTTACTTATTTTGGAAATTTATAAAAAAATGGAATCATATAGTATGTGGCTTTTTCTGTTGAACACAATGATGTGAAATATACCCATTTTTCTGTAGTTACAGATTTGCACTGCAACAAGAGTTTCATTATGTGACTATGGTAGTTTAACTGCTTAAACATTGATTGGCAGTTGAGTAATTCCTATGTGGGGACTATTATTAACAATCTTGAATTGGCCTTGGGAAACACATGTACACACCTTTGTTGGATATATATTGAGGAATGGAATTGCTAGGTTGAAGGCTATGCATGTGAATATTTGGCATACACAATACTGCCAGTTTCCTTTACCAAGCTGTGCACCCATCAACAACCTAAGGATTTCTCTATGTGTATTTTGAGAGGGATAAAATACCATAATAATGACTAAGTAAAACAATATTTTCAAGAAATTAATCTTGAGTGTTATTTCTGTTGCAATATTAGTCTATGAGTTGTATGTATCCAGTTTATTAATATACTCTTAGTACCTAACCAAAATTTATTAAATAACCCAAAGAACATCAATGTTGAGTAGTTTCCTGATTACAAAGAAACAAACTACTTCTTCAAACTTGCATTTACTTACCTTTTCCCTGGCCCCTGCATCATGGTACACAATGAGAGGATACTAGGAGGACTCCACTGCTCAGATCTGAAATTAGACTCTGCCGGACTCAGAAAGATTTTAGTTTCTTTGAACTACAAGCAAAGTAGCAATATTAAAGCACCTCAATGCTTTTGTATGAGCAGCTACTGCTAAAACAAACAAACAAAAAATACTTAGATTATAGCTTTGCAGGACAAAATTTAAAGAAAGATGGTTTAGTCGGTGAGATCATCAAATCACAAGAAACACTCTGGTTTAAAATCTTGCCTCAAGAAAGATTTTTGTCTCCTTTTGCAAGAGATTAAGATGAGAAACTTGTTACTGAGCTGCAAGAAAAAGCTAATCTGTGCTCAGTTACCATTTTATATAAGGGCTTAACCCTGCTGATTAACTCTTCCTAATTGTTGCTTGTCCTTATTCCTAATTGGGCCAATGAGTCACTGGATTGAACTGCTTGCTGCAAGGCTTCAAAGACCAAATTCAGTCAAAAAGAGTAGTGACATGGAGCTGTGCAAACCTATCCCTTTGACAAATCAAACTTATTGCCTGGAACCCAAGTTCTTCAGAAGAGACTTGCAACAGTGGTCATAGCTTCTCTAACCTTCCAGTTCCTCATTTGTAAAATAGAACATATAATGGTACATACTTTATCATTCATTGATTTAACATACATTTATTTTATTTCATTTTATTCTAGTTAGTATTTGGTATTGTGCTAGGCATTTAAAAATCTTTTTATTTATTTATTTAACCTTATTTTTTTGTTTATTTTTTAATAAATTTTTTAAAAATTTGTTTTATTTTACATTGTCATCAACCCCAAGGGTTCTCCCACCACCGTATAACCTGTGAACTATGGTCTTAGTCTTTTGTGCCCTCCCACTTCTGCTTTCCTCCCTTCTCCCTCTCATGCTTCATGCTTCAATTTTACTGAGAGTTATCAATATACATTTAATTCCTTTTATATATCAAGATTTTACCAGGAAGTAAATATTTATTAAACATTGATATGTCAGTTATTATAACAATTATTTGCATAATAACTCTCTCTACTTTATGGAAAAGTATTTGAAAAATCTAGCATCTCAATCTGTCTCCTTACCCTCCTCCATCAAGCTCACACCCAACTTTCACTGTCTGACACTGATGTGAAACCTTCCCTCAGCTTTGTGTCCTCCATTACTGTGGTCAGAGGATGCAAGCTAATTTTATTATTGGCCTAAACGCTTGCTAATAAAAAAGGGAAATATGCCACATATCAAAGTCATAGAGGAAGGTTTTAGGGATTCACTGTCATTTGATTATCTGCCCCAGTTTTCCCAGGTATTAGCTAAGAAACATGAGGGAGTAGAGCACTAAATGTCTGAAAGTAGATAGATTTTTATACCAGTTATTCTCATTCCCTCTTAATCTATTCACAACCTCTGCCCCCACCCCTGCTTTCCATTCCTAGGACTTTTAAACTGTCAGTGAGAAAATATTTCCAAACACTTTTTTCCTTAATCGAGAAGTCTTCAAGATTGACTTTGTCTTATTCAATGGTTATAAAACAAATATAAATTATCACTGAAGAGGAACAGAAAGTCACAGAAGCAAAAAAAAAAAAAAAAAAAAGGTAGCAAATGGAATATTTATCTCCAAAACCAGTGTATTTGGGTTTAAATCCTGGCTGCTCCCATAGCTTGTCAGATCAAATACAGGGGTGACCATTTCCATTTTAATTTTAGATGAACAACAAATGCATTTTTGACCAAAAAAAAAAAAAAAACCCTACCAAATCTGCATAACACACACGAATTTGTTAGTTTGTTTTGTTTGAAATTCAGAAATTTATATACAACTTAGCATCCTATATTTTTATTTGCTACCCTTAATAGTTTTGATTCATTTACAAGTTTTGTAAGTTAGGGCACATTATACAAACTCTATGTTACATTTTTTTCCCATCTTTACAAAAAAAGTAATTCCTCCTTGAATGATTGTGATGTAGTCTTTTTATTGTTCAATGGATATGTCTGCTTCCCTTCCTTTCAGAAACATGGTTGGATAGCTTGTCCTTGTTCTCCTAAAGTTAGGTGAGGCTTATAACTTGCTTCAGTCAATGCAAACTCAGTAGACAAGAATGTGACACTTTCAGGTAGATGTCTTTAAGAATCAGTTCACTCCCTTCTTTACCCCTGGAATACGGCAATTCTACTTGCCAGCTGCAGTCAAGGTATTCAACAGTAGAGTACATACCACACACACACACACACACACACACACACACACACACACACACACTGACCCAAGGAAAATTTGAGTGTGAGGGAGAAATAAACACCTGTAGTTTTTAACCCTGGGATATGGGAGTTGTTTGTTACTGGAGCATAATTTAGCCCACCCTAATCGAGTATTTTTATAAAGATTGCATGAGTTAATAATTGTTATGCATGCAGAACATACCTAGCACATATGTAGGCCCTGCATAGTATTCATTAGATTAAGAAGACTGCCTCTCTCTTTTGGCATTAAAAAGGGCTACACAGACAGACCTTGCTTGCTGACAAAGTTTTGTTATAAACATTTAACGTTCAGTTTTCTTTCTCCAGGCCTCAGAAATCAAATCTACCCTTTGTCCACAATGTTTGGTAATAAACTTTATAAAGCCAGCAGCATTTAGCTCAGGGAGTTTCTTTAATCACTGGACAGAATTTTTATGTCTAAAACATGCCTGATATGGGTCCACTCAAGTTGCAGCATGGGCTATAATGGAGTGGCGGGCTGGACTGCAGATGATCTGCTCTGAGCCAGTTGTGGAAGGCAGCTGTATGCACAGCCATTCAGAAAGGGCAGCGAAACCAGATCCAGGGGGGAAATCACCAGCAGTTAATGAGAATCAGATGCAGTGTAATTCAGACCACGGTGCTCGTCCTGATCTTTGGGCACAGGGAATTCCACCCATAAACAGAACAGACTTGATTTTATACAGCACTTTCAACCCCCAGAAGAATCCCAAAAGTGTTCCAAAAGAATGCACTTACTACTGGTGGTTCAGTAATGTGGAAGCCAAACAGGGGAATGTTGTGCTGTTACTCAGTTTCAGGGTCTCCATGCAATCCAATTTGGGCTGCCTGGGATGAATTTGCTCTGTCTTCTAATGAAAAATCTACTTTTTTTTCCCTTTTCATATGAAAATATGCTCACCAAAGAAACCCAGGAAGGCCTTAAAGAGACTTTCAAACTTTGAGCAAGATCCATAGTAAGAAGATCATAGTTCTTGTCAGATTCATGATGTTGATAGTTATGTACATGTATTTATTTTTATATACAGCTGGAAGAAAACCTCTCCAAATATACTTACTCTTGTATGTATTATATTCTGAGGCTACCTATTCTATTTCACTTATTTTTAAAAGTTGATCACTACCCAATAAATTGATTTGACAACTTATATGTAGGGTCATAAATTTTGAAAATCATTTCATTTAAAAGATAAAAAAGAGTAGAAAGTTCACACAATGGCATGTCAATTATACCATACCTATGGCACTGGGATATTTTATCTTTTTAGATTACAGGTCTTCTAGGATTCTTTAAGTTATAACTTCCTGAGATTTTTACATATAAATCTTGTGAACAGATAGAGTAAAAAAATGTTGAAACCATTTTTATGTGCTGAGATTGTTTTCAAATTCCTATTTTGTTTAAGTTGGGGGTAAAGGTAAGGAGAATGTCTATTTTCTTCCAGCACTAAACTACTCAGAATTCTTTTCATTGTGTGTAACAGAATCCTCCTTCCACCCAAACACACACACACAAGAAATTATTGGTTCAGTGAGCTCACTAACCCAGGAGTAGGTCAGGTTTCATAATAATTGGCTCTGGATGTTAAGGTGATGCCTTGGTAACCTGTCTCTCTCCATTTTGGGGCCCTACTTTCCTCTAGCCAGACTTCATTCTGTAAATATCACAGATAGGATCCCTTCCTGCAGCCAGAAAAGCTGTTCATTGGCAACTCTAAACTTCTATTCTTTTAGTCTAACAATACAGAGATAAGAGTGCACCTCTTTCCTGAGTATGCAGCAAGTTTCTTATTATCCCAGCTTGGGTAACATACCCATTTCTTAACCAAGGTGACCAAAGATATGCATGATTCTAGTTGGTCAAATCTAGATGTTTATCCTATCTCTGGTGTGTAGTGATGATTTGGATCAACCAAACTACATGAATTGAAAATGTCAATATTTCACAAAGGAAAATCACATTTCTAAAAGTTAGAGGTGAGTATTTCAAGTGGATGATGAACAAAAGTGGCCACTAGTGACATCTATCCAGATGTACGATCAATCTTTACATCTTAATCTTAAAGAAAAAGCTGGTGTTCTATTACTACACTTGGAGAATATTTTTTATCAAGGGAAATCCTGACTTTTTTTCTTTCTAATCACTTTTAGAAGTTAAAAACTGTAATGAGAGATTTGCTTAGCTTTCAAATGAAAACACTTAATGTACCATGAACTCCTGGTTGAAAGCCTAAGAAGTAAAAACACTCTTTGGGCCTTTTAGAAATCATCTAACTTGACACTCATGGTTGGTAATGTCCTAATTGCCTCCATGGTTGTGTTGCAGCTGTCTTTGCAAACAGTTTAAACCTTCAGGTCACCTTGGATTAACCAATGTATTGTGTACTTAACTGATTGGTTGAATTTCTGGATTCATGAATACTGGCTGTGTCTTACACTGAAAAGTACATAGAGAGGGAAAACACACATGCAAACACAACAACTTTGACTCAGTCTTGACAAAAATGAGGAAAACATATTGTAGAGAGATGGCTAGAGTATGATTATTTTCTTGCATTTTGCTGAACACCATTTGTCTTCTGGGAAGCTATGTAAACAGAGCTGTGGCTTTCAGACTGCAAATATTATTGCTATGCACGTGAGGAGACGAACTTGCTGAAACACAGAAAAACACAGAGCATACGGAGTAGCATAAACTCTTGGCATTTGCCCTTCTCATACCAGATTATCAGGGCAAGTGCTTTATTTTTTGTTTATTTGCTTGCTTGTTTATTTTTAGATAGTTTGGAGAGGGTTGTTTTTGTGTTCAGTGATTTGTCATACAACAGTTCAAACTGGGAAAATAAAATTTTGCTCTGATGCAGACACATTTATTACTTTCTAGGAATTGACAGTTTTCCTTTGATAACCCTGTTTTGTCTTGTGTTATATGCAAAATAAATAATTATTCCTTTATAGGTACCGCATATGAAACAATGATACTGGTGCTTTTCCCATAGCTTAAAATATTTTTTCTTTGTTTCTCAATTCTTTCTTTTTCAATCTTCAGATCTTGGCTTAAATATCAGACCATGGTATTCTAAATTAAACATAAGCAAAAGTAAACAAAGTTATCATATAATTGAGTAATTATGTTTCTACAAAAAAAGCAAAAGTCACATAGACTCTCATACAGGCATGGTTATAAAAATATTTGTGATAGTCAAAAGGTGTAAGACAGCCATATAATTGTCATTGACAAATGAATAGGTAATACGTAGGTAACCATATGATGAAATATCACTCAGTATAAGAGAACATACAGACATACTGGTAGATTCTAAAACATGGTTGCACCTAAAAAAGCAACATGCTAAAGAAAGAAATCAACACAAAAGATACTCTATTGTAGGATTCAACATATATGAAATGTTCAGAAAAGACAATGCTATCAAGGATAGATTAATGGTTACCTATAACTGGAGGAGGAAACAGTAGTTAACAGTTAATGGGAATATGGGTCTTTCTGGAGTGACAAGAATATTCTAAAACTGAATTTTGGTTATAGTTCTAAAACTCAACCAATAGGAATTATTAAATGGTATAGAAGTTTTTAAATAATAATAAGACCAGGTATCTCTTCGCTTCAAGATTAAATTAAACGTTCTTGCTATAATTGTCTTTTTCTTTCTTTTCTTTTTTTTTTTTTTTTTTTTTTTTTTTTTTTTTTTTTTTTTTTTTTTTTTTTTTTTTTTTTTTCTTTTTTTGAGACTAGGTCTCGCGATATTTTGCCTGTGGAACCACAGGCTCACGTTGCGCGGGGTACCACAGATTCAAGCAATCCCCAACCTTAGCTTCCCAGGTAGCTAGGATTTCAGGCGTGCGCCACCACGCCCAGCTATTTTTGGGGGACCAGGTCTCGCTGTGTTGCCCCGGTGGGACTCGAACTGCAATCCCCAAACCCTGCTGCATCTCCATAAGCTATTGCTTACAGGCACGTGCCACTGTCTTGCTATAATTTTCCTTGGAACCCACTTAGAAAGTTTCACCATACTTCAAAATACCTGGATTTAGTCTCAACTGTGGGTTCTAATCTTAGTTATACTAGTAACTAGTATACATCTTGAATAAGTCACTTGTCCTTCTTAAGTTCTAAAGACTTTAGGGGACAAGTGTATTTATATTAAATTATGAAATTCTCAAGATGCTGTCTGTATCCTTTCTATCTAACTAGATCATCTTTCAGGTCCTATTCTTTCATCTTTCCTGTATCTTGTCAATGACAGTCCAGGTGACATAGACAGATGGTGTCAAAACTCTGGAGCAGCTGCTGGGGATTGTATCTGTATCTATGTGACCATGGCAAAGTTATTTATTCACACTGTTTCATCACTGGAAAATGGGGTTTGAAAGTGAGATTAAGCTACTTGTGAAAATTAAATGAGATGATCCAATAGATGTTGTTGCATATACAGACCTTACTGGTAGTGCCTGACTGGTAGTAAGCATAGTAAGCATTAAGTATGAATTAGCTATGATCTGTATACCCATATCTAGGCAGATACAAAGTAACATACATCTGGATGCTTTTCACTTTCAAGAGGTGTTTCTTTTCTTTTTTTTTAATATAAACAATTTTATTTTGTTCTTTAGGTAACAACCTCTCTGTTATATATTTTCCCCCTCCCTCCTCCCTCCGGTGCTCCCTCCATTCTCCCACACCCCACTCTTTGTTGTTTATTAGCTGTGCTGAGTCCATTAGTCTCTTTCCTATGGTAGTGTCTTTTCTCTGGGTGAGGGAATGCGTTGTTGGGTCCAGGCGAACCTTGCTGTTAGATTTTCAGTCTTAATTTTGCGTTGGGTGGCCAGGTTATATTCGTTTGTGATCTGTCCATGTTTTTTTGCTGCAGACCATCCTCTCCAATCCAATCCCATCTCTATTGTTTTGCTGCTTTTCCTTATGGCTCTGGTGTCGGACTTTGGGGGTCTTGCCCCCTGCCAGTGTTGGTCAAGAAATTTCTCTGAGTTCAGGCTTCTTTTTTTTTTTGAGACTAGGCCTTGCTATTTTTGTCCATGGAACTGCAGGCTCCCATTGCCCGGGGTACCACGGACTCAAGCAATCCCCAGCCTCAAGTTTCCCAGGTGGCTGGGATTACAGGTGTACGCCACCACACCCAGCTATTTTTTTTGGAACTAGGACTCGCTAAGCGTCCCGGGTCAAGAGATGTTTCTGCCCACTCTTGAGATGTATCACCAGCGACTAACATTTGTTAATGCTCTTCAACAGCGGTGTTCACCTTGACCTTTGAACAAACTGTAGTTGTGTTTCTCCCAACAGACCCTTTAATCTCTCATCCCAGTTTATCATCAACGTAGGTTGTATTTTAGTAAAAACTCAACAAACTCTTTTGTGCTAGCATTTATTCATTTTTGTACATAATTTATTCATTAAGTCATTGAATTGAGTACACACTAATGGACTGTTAACTATCTGCCAATGTATCAATGTCTTAGTTGGTGAAGATTAAATACAGAACAAAGTATAATCCTCCCACATCCAAAGAACAGGCAACAAGAATTGCTGGCTAGAATGTGGAGAGAAAGGAACACTACTACACTGCTGGTGGGAATGTAAACTAGTCCAACCTCTATGGAAAGCTGTGTGGAGGACCCTCAAGTTAATTAAAATGGAACTACCATTTGACCCAGGAATTGCTCTCTTGGGAATCTACCCAAAAGAGACCTCAATGTGGGCACAAAAGGATAACTGTGCTCAGATGTTTACTGCAGCACTATTTAAAATTACAAGGACCTGGAAACAACCCAAATGCCCCAAAACAGATGACTGGATGGAAAAAAAATGTGGTATATATATACACGATGGAATATTACTCATTAATTAAAAATGACAAATTCAACGATTTTATAACAACATGGATGTACTTAGAAGAAATCATATTAGCAGAAACAAGTCAAAAAGAAAAAGACAGAAACCAAATGGTTTCACTAATATATGGGATATAGTGAAAAAATAAACAAAAGTCTTGAGGAAAATTCAAAACAAGCTAATCACCAAACTGAAGCACACAACTTTGAGCAGGAGGGAAAGGAGGGAGAATGGAGGGGAGGGAGGGAGCAGGAGGGAAAGGAGGGAGAATGGAGGGGGGGGTAAATCCTTGGGATTACAATGTTGTGAAATTTATATTTAAATAAAAAAAAGAAAGAAAGAAAAGAAAAAAAAAACAAAAATATAATCTTTATCCTACAAAAGTTTACAGTCAAAACCAGATGGTCCTCACTAGGCATCAGAATGACTTGGAAGGCTGGGTATTGTGAATCTGTGGTACCTGGGGCAACGTGAGCCTGCGGTTCCACATGCAAAAATAGCAAGACCTAGTTTCAAAAAAAAAAAAAAATGACTTGGGAAACAGCAGGGTGATAGTAGAGGAATGGAAAAGGAAGAATTTAGCATTAATCCCCCACCTTGTAACTTCCATCAATACCATAAAGCTACTACTAATGTAAACATTTTAAAAATACCAATGTAGTGCATGCATAAAAACATCTTTAGAAAATGTTGGTATTTTCATTGGTCTGTAATATATAATCAATCAATACAAAAGCAACAAGGTTGCTACGCAAACACAGCTTCAAGAGAAGTCCTCCAGGGACTCACTACCTAAAACTAAATCTAGCTTTTTAATCATACAAGAATCTGCTGGTACCAAATAAAAGAGCAGGTCACGAGTAGAATGAGTTGCTTGGACTATACAGGCAAAGATAGGTAGAAGGTAGTAGAATATGCAGCTCTAAAGTTTTGATTCTATGAATTGCAAAATGAACAGAATGACATCCCTTGACAGTGGTTGTGAGGACCAGAGAAGATAGTGTATGTAGAAGCCTGGTGTGTGCAGGTATTCAATAGATGCCAGAGGAAACAGCTTCATGATCTGGAAATTGTTTCCCAGGTGAGGCATGCTGTGAGACTCTGCCTCTAACTCCTCCTACCCATATCCCATTAATCTATTAAACGGAATGCAAAATTTTAAGTGGAGCAGCTAAGGTTTAAGTGAACTGCAGATTCAGTGCCTGGTGAAAAGTGTCTCTATTGACTGCAGAGAAGACACAAGCTAATGCAAATGGTCAATATTTTCTAATTGAGTAAAGCCTCATTAATTGGGACAGAGGTTGGACTAAAGTTTTTGTTTCCCTGTTTTTCTTTTAAAGAGAATGAATTTGGGGAGCAAATAAAGAGTTTAGCCAATTTCCAGAGAGAATATTTAGACTGCTTAGAAAAACATTGCTATTAATCACCTTCAGTTTCTTGGGTGTACCTTTTATGGTTCAACCAATTCTAGAAATGCAAACCATTTTAAATTCTTTATTAAACAAGTACTCCAGGTAGACCAGGTAGTAATTATATAGCTTGGTTTTATATCTCGGAAATAATGAACCTGTTTACTATAGAATGTTTCATCACTATGACCTTCCATTAATTTTGACTTTCCTCTAACAGTCAGAATGACTCAGTTTGACAGATTTTTCCCTCCAGACTTGCTCCTCCACCACTATCCTTGCCATGTCAAGGAAAACCTTGGCTGTATCAACATCATCATCCATCAACACCATTCTCTCTCTCATGTCCCTATCCACTCTCATGACATGAATTTCTCTATTTTCACCCACTTTCCTGACATACATTTCTCTATTTTCACTCACAAAATTCTAGTCCTGAAGCCATTACCCCCAACATGGACAGTGTTAAATGTAGGCATTGCCATTAGCTGTGTCTGAAAAACAGAAGCCTAAATCATAAAGTTAATTCCTTCTTTCAATCTGTTGAAAATTCCAGTGGGGAAGAGAAAATGTATCATCAGAAGGGTGTGTGAGGGGAAATTGGAGCTTCTGGTTTTCAGGAAGAGAAAAAAAAAAGGAGATAAAAAGAAAGGAGCAGAGATTGAGGGAGACACAGACTTTTGGGAAGGGTGAGACGTCAGATGGTGCACCAGTGAAGAGTAGCCAGCACTACCAAAACACAAGACTGGGAAACGGGTCCCCAAAACTAAAGATCTGACACATAATGGGATAAGCAAAATGAGGCAGAAAACAATAGAGAGAACAGCCATCAAGAAACAAGAAACATGGATACAAGCCAAAGGCGCTTGGAATGACCAATGAAGATATTTTTTAAAAAGACCAAAAAGACTAAAGGGCTAAACATGGACAAACAACAAAAAGAAAAGAGGCAAAGAGACCAGAGGGAGCGTTGTGGGGTGGGGTAATCCTATGGGGATCAACAATTACGCAATCATGTATTGTACAAAATCCAAAAATAAAAAAAAATAAAAAAGTAGCCAGAATGCCCAGGCTGGGCAGAGAACCACCCTGGGAGAATGAGCTGGTGGTGGCAAGGCACCATGGTGGGACAGAGGCTCGCAGAAGAGTAGCCAGTGTGGAGAGCATGGTGCTGCAGCAAGGTGGCATGGAAAGCTGGTCCCTGGCTATAGCCAGGGAATGGAAAGCTGAGTTTTGCATCAGCATTTGTTGAAAAAGTTTAAAGAACCTTGGAGAAGCGGAGCAGCTCAGAATGCTGGAGAGAGAGGAAGCAAAGAGAAAATGCTGGAGAAAGACTGGACTTTGCAGAGTACCCATCTCAGGTTTGGAGAAGCAAAGGGGTGCCATCATGGACATGGGTCTTTGGGACCTTTTGAACTAAAAATGGTGACTGGGATAAGATAACTGACCACTTGTGGCAGTAAGGACTTTTTGTTTGATGTTCTATTTTCCTGGTTAATTGTCCTTGTTAATAAAATCCTGTTGTTAAGTTACATTTGATTGGCAACTGCCAAGCTTGGATGGTAAGGAGCTCAGAGGTTTTGGTGCCTGGAGGAAAAGGACCCAGAAGTGGAGTGGTCTTCAGGGGCTCTCCCAACATCGCACCCTGAAGGGTTGGAAGCTGTGTGAGAGAGAAGGAGAGGCAACCCAGACAAGTGCAGAGCCACCATGAAACCTGGAGAGATCCGAGCTGAACCTCATGTCGGGAGTGACGGAGGACCAAAGGACAAGGATGTAGCTTGGTGATTGCAGGTTGAGGTAAACCCCACACAGCTCCCTGAGGAGTGGAAATGGGGTTCCTTTCTATTTGGGGTACTTGTGCAGATGTGGACTATCAGACTCTTTTCCCCCTTACTGTAAATAAACCTGTGTGTTAACCCTTATTGCTGTTTGATCTCTGAGCAACTGACAGCTGCCAGTGAGATCTTCCCAAAGTCAAGTGTAGCCTCTAGAGTCAGTCTGAACAGGATCAGTACCTGTGGGAGCTTACCTTATCCATAACCTTTCCAGCTTCACTGTCTTCATCTACAAAACAGGTAACAATACTTGTGGCCTTGGAAGCTTAAGGTGAGGTCTGGGTGAAAGTAAGGTACTTTCTTCAATGTCTGCAAATAGCAATTGTTCAGTGAGTATTAGGTGTGGCTACTATTATTTGGTGAGGTTGGTTTGCCTATCATCCAACTCACTGGAACAGTCTCATAGTTCTAATGCACATATATAATAGGAGTATTTAAGTTATGGGTAGGTGGGTCATTTCACAATTCTTCATTTTGAAGCCGGGACCCCAATATGGGCAGTATTATAATTTAGGTATTGATGCCATTAGCTGTGTCTGAAAAACAGAGGTAAAAGATGGCCTAACAGGATAAGGGTACTGGTGTAAACAGGACAGGTTCGGACAAACAGAAGATTCTTGGGGTCTTTATTTTACATCCAATGTACCTTTATTCTGAGACAGGGAGCATCATATACACAAGCAGGCAGGAGGGCAGAAAGAGGATTTGTGAGAGAGTCCAGAACAGCAACTGCTCACTCCCTAGCTCCCTTTACATTGCTAAGGGCCTTAACCACACAACAGATACACAGTTACAGATATAAGGCCCATCTCATGTTTACTAACATTTTAAGGCTACAGGCTCTCCTGTGTGAAAGGCAAAAACAAGCCGTATTTTAGTCCATTTTCCTTACACTCTTCTTACAACTTATTCTTGATGGTCTTTATTATAAGGAAAAAAAATTTTAAGTAAAATATCAACAAGTATAGTTCGCTAGTAAGTATTCAGGAGGAATTTGATCAGAATATGAAGAGCTTAGTGCTTAGCCAACTGAATATAAGCAATGAAAAGTCACAAAGCAATGCTTCTCTGAATGTGCCTTTGTAACTTCCTCTAAATACAAAAGTGTGTGTTTTCTATCAGTTGATTCTTTTATCTCCAGAGCTCAAAGTATGTTCTGAGTTGGATTAATCAAAAACAAAATCTCTCACAACTGTATTTTGCAGGAAAACCTCATTAACAAAACGTGAGGGAGGCTTTTCTTAAAGTAATGAAAAGAGTATTTTGAAATGAAATGCCATTTTATTACTTGTAAAGGACCCAGGGCTGGAGTTAGGACTTTTAAGAGGCTCTAAAGGCTGAAGAGATTATGATGGCTACTTCCCACCTTACCTTGTGTTTCAAACTAAAACAGCCTTTAAATAAGTGAAATGAAAGCTGAAGTTTTGTTTTTCTCACAAATACTACGTTAATTTTCTTGAAAAGCATATACTTAATTCTTTTGCAAAAATATCTTGGTGAAATTGACTTTGCTGGTGCCTGAGCAACTGTTCTATCAGGACTTGGTGTCAGCATGGCAAGGACTCACACAACTCAGTGAGTCTGGCACAGAGAGGCCAGGTCCAGGTGGAAGTTTTAAGACTTGGATTTAAATCCCAGCTGAGTCACTTCCTAGCTGTGTGACTCTGGGCCATTTCAATTACCTTGTCTGTGGTTGGAATGTGGTGGCATAGGGATTAGAAGAAGTAAATAGAAATGCAGTTCCCTAAATTTAATAATAATAGTATATATTTATTTGCAGCTAACCTACATTATGTGAAAAGGATGCCAAAGTTACACATTATTGATTTCCTTAAAAAGACTAAACGGGCCCTCAAACAATGATTTTATATATATATATATATATATATATATATATATATATATATATATATATATATCATTGTTTGATATATATATACACACACACATTTTTAGCATGTTGACAGGGAAATTTTTCAAAATTCTACAAATATTAGTTTAGCGGAATTTAAGTGAATGATTTTTGGTTTTTTGGTTTTTTTTTAGAGACTGGGTCTCGCTATGTTGCCTAGGGTAGTCCCATGTACTCAAGTGATCTCTAGTCTCAGCCTCCCAGGGAGCTGGAATTACAGGCACGTGCCACCATGCCCGGCTATTTTTTGAAACTAGGTCTTACTGTGTTGCCTGGGGTCGTCTCGAACCCACAGACTCTTGTGATTCCTAGCCTCTGCCTCCCAAGTAACTAGGATTACAGGCTCACGCCACGACACCCAGCTCTGAATGTGTTTTTGATATTTGAAAATGTGGAGAAAAAAAATGAACCAAGAAGAAAATTGTATGTAATGACTTTTATATTATTTATTTTATTTTTTTTGAGACTAGGTCTCGCTATTTTTTGCCCATGGAACTGTAGGCTCTCGTTGCCCGGGGTACAACAAACTCAAGCAATCCACAGCCTCAGCTTCCCAGGTAGCTGGGATGATAGGCACATGCCACCACGCCCAGCTATTTTTTTTTTTGGAACTAGGTCTCGCTACGGGCCCCAGACGGGACTCGAACTGTGATCCCTAGTCCCGGCCACTTCATAGGCTGAAGCTTACAGGCACGAGCCACCGTGTCCGACTGTAATGACTTTTAAACAGAACACACACCTTAGCAGTAATTTTTTTTTAAATTAATTAATTAATTTATTTATTTTACCGGGATTCACCCCCCCACCCTCCCTGACCATTCCCCCTCTGTCCCGCCCC
>PVHY01014153.1:0-12825 GCA_004024945.1 Uropsilus gracilis
CAAAAAAAAAAAAAAAAAAAAAGAAAAGGGAATAAGCCAAGGCAGTGTTTAGAGAAAGGGCTTTCCAGACAGGAAAAACAGCAGAGGCCTGACGCAGAGGCAGGAATGGGTCTGTGTGGTAGAGCCACTTCCAGGAAGCTACTGTGAGTAGAGAAGAGGGATTGAGGGGAAGAAAGGAGATAAGATCAGAAAGTGGGAGCCAGACCTTAGATCTCAGAGGACTGTGCAGACTTTGGCATTATAAAGAGTAATAGTAATTTATAAAACTGATTTGTGTATGCTGTCCTATTTTAGATACTTTGTATTATTTATTTCCTCCTTTATTCTCAAAAACCTTACCAGGTAGAAAATGGTGTTATTACTCTGTGACGGATAGATGAAAGAGAGGTTTAGAGTGGTTTAAGTGAGATCCGGATTCGAACCCAGGAATCTCTGATTCCAGAGCCCTCATTGGGCACCATAGTTGAGGGTGCAGGGGAATCATCTGGAACTGTTCCAGATGCCCAGTAGATGATAAGTAAATGCTACGATTGCTGTGGCAAGTGCTTGCATGACTTTTAAAAAATGTTCTGTCTTCCCACCCTGATCCACAGCCGCTCAAGCCTCAATGCCAAGCTCCATGACAGCCTTGACCTGAATTGTGACAGCCGGGACTTCGTGGCTGCCATCATCAGTATCCCTACTCCTCCTGCCAACACTCCTGATGAGAGCCAACCTTCCTCCCCTGGTGGTGGTGGCGGGGCCAGCAGTACCCTCAGGAACTCCAGCCTAGGAACCCCTTGCCTCCTTCCTGAGACTGTCAAGATATCTTCTCTGTGAGGGGTGGGCTCACCCACCCAGAGGGCCCTCTCCATTCTTGGGGAGTCCTTTCTGAAGCCATATTTTGGGGAGGCAGAGGGGGGCAGGCCTGGGGACCCCTTCTGTCTCCCACTAAAAACTATGCAATGAATTTCATGGAATCGCCCACCAGGTGGGGAAGTAGCCTGGCAATGGAAACTTCCCCAACCCCAGACATTTTCCCTGGTGGGAGCTGAAGCAGTGGGCTTTCTTAGGCCCTTGGCCTACTCACCCCAGCATACTGGGATGGGCCCCTCTCCCCTGACTGGCACTCCTGCATGCTCTTCCCCTCGGGCCTTCAGGCCCTCGGGCCCTCAACTGACATCGGAGCTCTGGCCTGAGAAGGAGAGGTGAGACTTCCTCTTTACTCTGGCTGGGCTATAGAGGTTTGGGATGCAGAGAAGAGAACCCTCACATGGCTTTTCTCGTGGAGGTTCCCACCCTTCACCAGGCCCAACAACTCCCAGATTCAGAAGCTTGGAATGCAATCTGTGGCCTCCGCAGTGACCTGCCATCCCAGGTCTGGACTGAGGGGGTCAGGTTGCCTTTCCCAGCACATACAGATAGCACAAATACCACTCTCCCCCTCCCCTGGCTACTGGAAATGGGTCCCTGCAACCCTGTCCTCTGCTGGGTCCCCAGCAAACTCTAGCAATAGCAGTTGCTGCTGTGACATTATGCAAAGCCTCTGCCCACTTTGCTGCAGCATTTATATCTGCCCTAATCAGACTGGTCACCTCTAACTACTCCTCCTTCTCTCTTCTCTGGTTTGCTTCTTTCCTGGGTTGGGCTGGAGTCTGGACTCACTGAGATAAGACCCTGGCAGCCAGCAGGAGCTGGGCTGTGTTTGGAGATCATGGGCTGATTCCATGTTCTTGGGCAAGAGTTCAGAAGTGTCGTGGGCTGAGGCCTGGGTTGTTCCTGAACTCTGGGAGTTGTAGGAGGCAGGAGGAAGTTCTTGATCTCCTCCTCCTAATGCCACACTCCTTTTCACATATTTCTCTCTTCTTCCTCTTGGGTCACCTTCTAGAACCCTGTGTCTGCTCTCAGGCTGAAGTCTAGCATCATCTCAGGTTCCCTGTCCCCAGAACTGTCTCCCTTGGAGCTGGTGGATGACAAAGATGTAGTCTCTATCAATCAATAAAACCTGAGTGGAGAGATGAGGATGAACACCTCCTCACTCTGTGGGGCTGGGGGCTGGGTTGGGCTAGCAGTTGAAATGTGCTGATTTAAATTACTTTCAAGTTGTGGAAAGGTTGGTGCGGGCAAAGGTATGGGAAGGAGATGGTTGCTTGTGTGGTCTAGAACAAGGGGACCTCGAAGAAATGAAAGAGTGACTGAATGTATAGCCTATGACGCAACCCCCTAGATGTCATCAGGGGGGAAAACAGACCCAGAGCTGTACAGGACTGGTTATTGGGGACTCCAGCCCAGGCTTCCTGGTAGCAAACAGCTCTAACTGAATGCCAATGAAAAGCATATTTCAGGCCGGGCATGGTGGTGCATGCCTGTAAGCGGCAGCCTAGGAAGCCACAGCCAGGGCCAGGGATCACGGTTCAAGTCCCCCTGGGGGCACATAGAGAGACCTAGTCCAAAAAAAAATAGCTTGGCTGGGCGCGCCTGTAATCCCAGCTACCTGGGAAGCTGAGGCTGGGGATTGCCTGAGTCTGTGGTACCCCGGGCAACGTAAACCTCCGGTTCCACAGGCAAAAATAGCAAGACCTAGTCTCAAAAACAAAAATAAAACAAAACAAATAAAAACGGAAAGCATATTTCAGTTTGGTGAATTCCCTTTGCTTGTCATGTCCCCTACAGCATCTTCTGGGCTATTGGGTACACCAGGCTAGTATGTGATTGAGCGCTATGAAGTACTGAGAAGATAGCCCCTGCATTCTGGTCAACCTTGGTTCCAGTCCCTGGGAGAGAGTGTCACTTACCTTCGTTTTCTTCAGGTTGCTAATGTGTGAATTAGATATTACCATTCATTTTCTCACCAAACATGTACTAGCTGCATGTCATGTGCTATAGCCCCAAGGATACAAATGTGAGTAAAGTAGCCATCATCTCGATCTACAGAGCTCAGGGTGTAAGGCAGAGAGTAAAGCAATTACAACATACTATAATGTTGTATAACTGAGATCAACGGATGACAGAAGCAGGCAGATGGCAGGCAAACCTATTAGCCAAAACACAAAGAATGTATTGGAGTTAGCCAGGCAAAAGACAAAAGGGTGGAAATGTTTAGACAGAGGCAGCAGCATTACAGTGATCTGGAGGTTAGAGAATGAGCTCAGGGCCTTCGGGGAGCTGAAAGTAGTTCAGTACAGAATGTGAGGCTATGAGGCAGGTGAGGATGTAGAGGTAGGCCAGACTACAAAAGGCCTTCTAAGCTATGATACAGATTTTGGACTTCATCCCAATGATAACAGGGGCCCCTGAAGGGTATATAAACAGGAAATTCATCATCCTGAGGTTTGTCTTTCAGAAGGATCATTCTGGCTGTGGAGAATGTGCACTGGAGGGAGGGCAAACGGTGAAGAGGCTTTTGCAGTAGTCCAATTGGTTGGTGCTGTGGTTTGGACCAGGTAGTGGTCATAAGAATCTGACAGTCTAGAGACTGAGATAAAACTGGCAGGACTTGGATGGACAGGCACATGGGAGGAAGAGGGAGCAATCAAGCTTTAGTCCCAGGCTTCTTGTTTGGGCAAGAGCTGTCAAAGTGGGACATCAAAGGTGTGAGCATACTGTGCCAGGCACATGGTAAGTGCTTGGTGAAGGTTAGCCATGGTTAGTATAATTTCAATTTTAGATGTGTGGTGCTGGGCAAATTCCCAGCAGGGACTATGATATATGGGTGAGTGAAATAGTCATGAGAAGAACCAATGGGATAAAGTACATAGGCATTAGACACAGTGCTCCAAATAAGACACCCAGTCAACATGCGTCCCCGTCTCCCATTATGGTTCATGAACAGAAAACACCACCACAGTTCCAATGATACCCTTTAGGGAAGAACTTCAACTAGGGTTGGCACTGGAAAGGAGATTAACTGGCACTTTAAGTGCCAGTCTTTAAGAAAGACTTTAAGAAGACTTTCCTGATGGCCTTTTGGTCAACCTATTGTGTAACTTGGCCCTTAAGACCAGCAGAGATTCCTTATCTCTCACAATACCGTCTCATTTCATAAAGGTGTTTGTCCCATATCATGACTACTTCCTGTGTGGGCAGGCATTGTCATTCCTGATTTACATATGGGTAACCTCAGATTTGAGACACAATGACATGCTCCAGATTGTACAGTTGGTAATGTTCAATTTGTTTCTGGAACTGAGGTCTTCCTGACTCCAAAGCCTGGGGTCCTTCCCCTTGCACCATCAAGCAGACTAATTTACTGAAAATTTACTGTCAGACACAGCTCAAGGCCCTTTACAGACATTAATTTCTGATCCTTAAGTTCAAATTATCATTGTCATTTGGCAGAGTAGACCATGAGGACGGGTGGTTGTTAAATGACTTGCCAGTGATCCCTGAGACAGCCTGTGGGAGCACGTGGCTTGTTGGGGTGAGGGGGGAGGCTCTGGTCTGGGTTTTGCTGTAAGGGCAGCAGGCCAGGTTAGAACTTATCACAGCACCCAGTCTTCTCCTCCCTCAGCCTAGTGCTGGACCCTCCCTCCACCCTGCAAGTGTGGACTTTGTCCTCTGCTGTGTGCCCCCCACGTGCCAGCTGCTGTTGTCCCAGGTGCTGAGGGCTGAGGTTCAGTCAGGCAACCAGGAGGTAAAGATCCCCACTTTCCTGACATTCTCCGTCCTCCGAAAGGAAGCCAAAGGTAGGCCAAATCAACTGGAAACAAAAGGCACAGCAGGGCAGGTCTAGAGCTAATAGAAAGTGGTCAAGTTGGAGCACAGCTAAGGAAGCCGGCCAGGCCTGGTTGGAAAGAGCATTCAGGTCCATTGGATTTAACGTCCCTGAGACCACCCTGGGTGGGAGCAAAAGTGGGGGTCTATTTAGAGGTTTAGAAGACACAAGGCTTTCAAGGAGACAAGTTCCGAGGCCTGGGGGCTGAGAGGAGGGGAAAGCTAGCTCTGATCGAGGAACAAGCACACCGGGAGCAGATACCCGGGGCGGCAGAGCTGAACCAGGTGGTTGGGAGGGGCGGCAGGGCTTAGTAGATCCAGGATTAGTTTGTAGCTTTCCAGTCGCTCCACAGCAGGGATTTTACCAATCCCATTACGAGACGCTGTTTGGTTCATAAACTTTTGTTCGAGCCAGGTAAACAAAATGCCCCCCCCCCCCAAAAAAAAGGCTGCGCCGGACCTGCGCACTAGCCATAGGGGCGGGGAGGTCAACGCGAGGGCGAGAGTGCGGCGCTGCCAAAGAAGGCGTATCTGTTTCCCAAACACCCACTGTCCCCACGGTATAAGTTTGTCCCAGATTGGCCAGTCGGATGTGAGTGACGGTATCGTTTAACCACTCTCCGCAGAACTTAGCCTGTTGCCAGGGTGAAGCGGGACCCGCCTCTCCGCAGGATGTAGATGTGCAGGTGGGTGGACCCGGAACTGACGTTTTTGGGGATTGCTATGCTCTGTGAGTGTTGATATTTTCGTGTCAGTCCTGCTGACTGCAGCCAAGTTGGAAGGCTGGAGGGAGGCGCTCCTACTGTCGTGCGTGGGGCAGGCCACGCTGTCTGTCGCAGTACCCACGCCTGCGAGTCAGAGCTCGAGGAGAGAAGAGCAGAGCAGGACCCGGCTGACGAGAAAAAAAAAAAAAAGGCAAGGAACCAAGGTGCAGACTTTGACTGAAACCTGAGACGGAGGGCACGGGAGGGAGATCATTCGCCTCTGATTGGCTCGTGGGCGTCACGCAGCGGCTTCGATTGGCTGGGGCCCGCAATTGTTGTGGCGGCGGCGGAGACTTTGCCCACGTACTTCCGAAGCAGAGGCGGGGCTGTGCCCTCGCGCGCTTGCGCAGCGCCCCTGGGCCCCACCCGGTAGTTCGAGAACCTGTGAAGGGGCGGGGCAAAGAGGTGCTTGTTTTGGTTCTGTTTCCTCTGAAGCGGAAGGCCGGAACGAGTGTAGCCTTAAACTTGCCGGACTTGGGGAGAAAGCTACGACAAATTCGCTGCGTTGTCTTCATCTCTTAGACCTCACATCCGGGTTCTCCAGCTGCGTGACCCGCGCGCCGCCGACGGTTCTTGAACTGGTGCCTCCTCAGTCTCTTTATCCGGGCCTCGGCAATCCCGTCGTGCCTCGCGCACCACAGTAGCCCCCTCATCCGGGTTCTATCCCGGCGTGCCTCGCGCCGGGTTTGCTGGGGGGTACTCAGCGGTACCGCCATGACTATTCTCCCCAAAAAGAAGCCGCCGCCTCCCGACGCCGACTCCGCCAACGAGCCGCCGCCGCCCGGGCCGCTGCCCCCGGCGCCGCGCCGCGGCGGGGGCGTGGGCGTGGGCGGCGGCGGCACGGGCGTGGGCGGCGGCGATCGCGACCGTGACACAGGGGTTGTGGGGGCCCGTCCTCGGGCCTCGCCCCCGCCTCAGGGCCCACTACCGGGTCCACCGGGAGCGCTTCACCGCTGGGCGCTGGCGGTGCCGCCCGGCGCTGTGGCGGGTCCCCGGCCCCAGCAGGCCTCTCCTCCTCCTTGTGGAGGTTCTGTCGGTCCCGGAGGAGGTCCTGGTGACGCGTTGGGTGCAGCAGCGGCGGGCGTAGGTGCGGCGGGAGTGGTGGTGGGCGTGGGCGGTACTGTGGGTGTGGGCAGTTGCTGCTCCGGGCCGGGCCACAGCAAGCGACGGCGTCAGGCCCCTGGGGTTGGGGCGGTTAGCGGGGGCAGTCCGGAGCGTGAGGAGGTCGGCGCAGGTTACAACAGTGAGGACGAGTATGAAGCGGCTGCAGCACGCATCGAGGCCATGGACCCTGCCACCGTGGAGCAGGTATGGAATTGGGGGTGGCAGGAAAGTGGGTGTGATGGATAGGATCCCCAGACTGGATAGGGACCCAAGGAAGCTTTGCAGATTACCTTAAGAGACTTGTCTTTTCTCGAGCCCTGGCACCTTTCTCTAGTGATAGGAGCATGAGACACCCACTTCCCACTTGCAAGAACTTGGGGGTAGAGTCTCCAGATAAGATGGAGGATCTAAAGATGGGATATGAGGTCTTTTCTAGGACCCGTAATTGTCAGTCCTATCCCTGGGGAGGGGGTGGGGGGGTGGGGGAGTGGGGGGGGAGCGTGCAGTGGATGGGAACTCCTCAGGAGACTTGGGCGGGATGGAATGCCTCCTCAGCAAGAAGTCTTCAGACTCCGTAAGGGACCTTAGTTTGTATTCAGTGACTTGAGGTTTCTTTTCCTCCAGGATAGGAGTCTTAATATCTGCCGCGCGCCCCCCCCAACCAAATAAGGTGGAGACTTGAGTGTCCCCAAAATACCTTCCCTCCTCCCCATCTTGTAAAGGGAACACAGCACTGGGCCACTCAGCAGTGAGGCCTGAGATTTCCTCAAAGGTCTTAAGTCTGTCTTAAGGGTCTGAAATACCCTCTTCTAGGATCAAGAGCTTGGCGCGCGCGCGCACACACACACACACACACACATACACACATACATCCCTTTAAGAGAGAGGGATCTTCTGAGCTTTCTTTGAGGAATATGACCTCTCTGGGAGATAAGATTCCCTACCCCTTGGGAACAAGGACCTAAAACAACACCCAGGAACCAGAAACTACTAGGGTAGGTGAGAGTTATCTTCTCTCTAAGTAACAGCTCTGTGCTTCTTCTAAGTTGTCCAAGACCACCTTGGGGACAAGAGTTCAAATCTCTTTCCAGGAACCTAAATGCTTTTAAGCCACAGACCTTCTGTTCTGCCTCCAGATCTGAGCTTTTTATGGAGAAAATTAGACTCAGTTTTGGATTCTGGAGCCTAAGAACCCTCTACTTATGGAGTGGGACTTTCCTAAAATGGTTTTTGAAGCCTCTTCACAGAGGCTTCTGATACCCCCCCCCCCCAGAGTCCCAGGCCAGGTGATGTCTTTTTGTTGTTGTTGTTTTGTTAAGACTAGGTCTCGCTGTTTTTGCCCTTGGAACCTCAGGCTCACATTGCCCAGGGTACCACAGACTCAAGCAATCTCAGCTTCCCAGGTAGCTGGAATTGCAGGTGTGCACCACCACACCCAGCTATATTTTGGGACAAGTTCTCGCTATGTTGCCCTGAGCAGGACGCGAACCATGATCCCTAGCCCCAGCTGCTTCATATGCTGAAGCTTACAGGCATGCGCCACTGTACCCAGCTCCAGGTGATGTCTTTAGGAGACCTTTCTCCTCAGGGACTAGTGTCGGAGTGTTTTTCTTGGGGGTCTGGGACTCCCATACACAGGGATATGAGTATCTTCTACCCCAATTATGGAGGACACTTTAGAGAAATGACAACCCCCTACCCTGGTAACAGGTCTGAGTAACCTCTTTTCCCAAGAGCCCAGCTTTTTGTCAGGAAGATATGACTTTTGCATTTAGAATTCTAGTTGGAGAATATGGGCAGCATGAAATTCCAGAGATGGAATCTGAGACCTCCTGCCTTCCAGGACCCGAGACCCACTGTGCTAAGGACACTTGAGCTTTTCCTCAGGGAAAAGAGACCTGCACATACTCTAGTGACTGGTGTGTCTCTACAAATAAGGTCTGAGTCTCCCCTTCAGGGACTATAGGGTATCCTTCAAGTGGTACCTTAAAGTTCCTAAGGGAAGGAAAACTTATCCCACCAGAATTGAGCTCCGAGGCTCTTCCCTTGAGTCATGGGTACATGGTCCCTGGAGAATAGGGTCTTAAGTCTCCCCCTGAGAGTACTGACCTCATTTCTGAGGGCATGTGTATGACTAGTCATAGGATCCCTTTTAGGGACATTAAAATTTTTTTGTTTTGAAGATTTGGGCTTAAGATCATTCTCCACTTGTGAACTAAGTCTTGCGAACTGTCCAATGTTTTGGGAACCTGAATAGGGTGGAATTCTGAAGAAAAGAATTTGAACCTCATCTTAGAAGAGACCCTGACCTCCTTCGGGAAGTTCTCCCTCCTCTCCCAACCAGGTAGTCCTTTCTCACTAGGGAAAGGGATATGAGGTCCTTCCCATTGTGGTTTGAGGCCTCCTCCATTGCATAGAAGGACTTGGGTACTCTTCACAGTTGTAAGATCCCCTCACCTGAGGCCCCCTCTGTCCTGGAAGGTCTCTGCTTTCTATGAAAAGGTTGTTGGGTACTGAGGGCATGGAGAATCAGACCTTTTCTCAAGAACTAGAATATGGGCCGGGCATGGTAGCACATGGCTGTAAGCGGAAGCCTAGGAATCCATGGCTGGGGCCAGGGATCGTGGTTCAAGTCCAGCCGGGGGCACGTAGCAAGACCTAGTTCCAAAAAAATATAGCTGGGTGTGGTGGCGCATGCCTGTAATCCCAGCTACCTGGGGAGCTGAGGCTGGGGATTGCTTGAGTCTGTGGTACTCTGGGCAACGTGAGCCTGTGGTTCTACAGGCAAAATAGTGAGACCAGGTCTCAAAAACAAACAAACAAACATACAAACAAAAAAAAATGAAGATATTTTGAGTCCTTCACCCAGTTCTACTTTTTTAATTTCAGGATCATTTCAGAATCAAAGCTTCTTGAATTGCTTTCAGCAAGATTTTTTTTTCTTTCCCTAGACATGGAAGAGGTTTGGGACATTCCCCACTCCAGGGAAATTCTCTACCCATATCCCTCTCTCCCTTGGCTCTGTTAAACCTACTTCATAGATCTTCATAGATGCCAGGCCCTCTGGATCCCCCTGTCCTTGTTCCCTTTCCATCACTTCCTCTCCATGCAGGGTTGGGAACAAAAATTGTTTCTTCTCTCCTCATTTGGATTGGTCTGCCTTTCTTCCTCCTCAGAAGTGGGGAGTGATACATCCCTGGTCCCAGGGACTGAGTGGAAGAAAATCCCATGCTGCCTTGGTGACTAGAAAAATACCTTCTCATATACTCTCTGCATCTCTTTGTCTAAGAATCCATCCCATATACTTGTCTCCATAAGAACGTGGAAATAAAGTTCTGTGGGCATATGTACTCTTCTTTCTCACAGATGAGAGGTTTCCTATTCTTTAACATTCAGAAAAAAAGGAGGAGGAGGATGTTTCTCTCCACCTCACCAGATCCAACCTGGGACCTTCTGGGGATGAGAAGAGGGGAGGTTCTTCCTACTACCCCATCTTGGTTCTGAAGTGTCACTGGAAGCATTTGTAGCCTGTAGGTCAATTAGGTTCCTTGGCAAGGGAGCCCAGATGATGAATTTGGTTCTTGTTCTGACTACCTGGACTTCCTGTTTGTCCTGATGCTGTGATTATACCTCTATTACCTTTAGGAGCCTTTTGGCACCATAAGGTTTCAGTGCTAGGAAGGTGGCTATGTCAGGGTTTTCCTTTCCTGGGGATGACCACCTTCTTGAGTGTCTACCCTGTGTAAAGAATGAGTTGAAAGTGTCCTGAGTTTGAGGACTCGAGAGCATTCAGAGAGGGTGGCATGCATGCTAAAGTGGTGGGAGAAGCTGAACCTGACACCTTACAGCCAGGATGCCTGGGTCTCGACTCTGGTTCTACCAGAGCCTTTGCTGGATGAATCAAAGTAGTTCTGTCTGTGCTTTTTGGGTCTGTTTCCTCACTGGTCAGGTCAGGAGCAGGTGAGGTTGTATTTAGTTTCAGGATTCTAAGAAACTTGCTCCAGGCCCCCTGTACCTAGAAGTGAGGGAATGGTAGGTGTCTTTTGAAGAAGAGCTGGGTTTTTACCCTTGTCCCCTCCCAACCATCCATACTTGGTGGTAGGACAAACAGCCTGTTCTGTGTGAGGCTCAGGACTGGCACATAGAGATTTCTGTGGCTGGCTGTGCTGTGATGAATAAGCTCAGGGTTGCCTTTCAGGGCACCTGCAGGATAATATGTTGTGTGTGCAAGATTGTGTGGGGCTGAGGAGCTGACCAGTCCTGAGTTCAAACCCCAGGGGCTCCTGCTTAGTTGCTTTGCAACATTAGGCAAACTTTCAGATATGCCCCACCCCCAAAAAAGTCTGGGTGGGGTTGAGTGTGTGAATACCTTGACCTGGCTCACCACCAGCCTTGATTTGATTTTTTTTTCTTGAAGTTTCCCCAGGGACATCTGGGTTCTTCCCAGGAGCCTTGTCTGCCCCTAGTAACAACTGATCTTTCTTAGCAAAGACTTTTCATATGAGACCTAGGAACCTGGTGATTCTTCTGGTGGGGAGACAGTCTGGTATACCTGGAAGTACTCCTTGCCCCAGGGGACTGGACTTGAGTTTTGTACCTTAGGGCACATCTCTTTTCTGGGCCTTGTTTCCCCATCCACAAAAATGGCTAGCAGTGAGTAGGAAGATTGGACTCATTGCTATGAAGTGAGTTGTACTCTCTTTAATTCTCTGCTCCTCACTCTTCCACCCATGATGAAAGTTCTGAGTGGGGGCCCTTTGGCTTTTTGAGGCCATGCTAGAAAGTTCCAAGCAGTGTAAGGCTTTCTTCCCCCTGACCAGTGCTGTAGACATTTGGGTTCTGTTTCAGTTTTTAATTTAACAGCTTTACTGAGATAGTCACATCCCATAAAATTCACCAATTTAAAGTGTACAATTAAGTGGCTTTTAGTGTGTTCAGAGTTGTGCATCCATCACTACGATCAGTTGACTTCAGACCATTTTCATCACCCCCAAATGGAACCCTGCATCATCAGCAGCAGCATCCCTCAGTCCCCTCCAAGACCTGGCAACCACTAATCTTTTTTGTCTCAATTTTTATATTCTGGACGTTTCATATGAGTTGAATCATACAATATGCGGCCCTTTGTGACTTCTTTAACTTAGCATGTTTTCAAGACTCACCCGGGTTGAAGTCATCAGTACTTTATTTCTTTTTGTTGTGGAATAATAGAATCTTTGGTTTTTAATTTCTACCCCACCCCTGCCAGTGGCCTAGTAGTTGCCAGTGGCCTAGTAGTTGATTTGGGGCCTTGTGCTTGTTCTTTCCAATTCCTGTGCTTTGGAGACTGTCCTTAGAAAGCAGTGTGTCTGTGTTTCTTATTGGATGGGTTGCCTGTGTTTTGCCTGTGGAGCTGAGCCAGTGTTCTTGTGTGTTTTGGGGGAGAGTGGGGTGGTCTTGGCACCAGACTTGCTGGGACAGAGCTCTTAAGCCCAGAATACTAAACATCTCTTGGCTGTGGGCTCTGGGAAAACATCTGTCCATGAACTGCCACTCCTGCTACTGTTCTCCTGTCCCCTCCCCCCTTCTGTGGCAGCCCATTCATCCCTAGGCAGGGTCAGCAGCTTCCCAGGCTGGGAGGCTCCTGATGCCTTAATTCTAACCATGGGGGGGGGGTTGCTGGAGAGGTAGGTCATGTAGGATGGGAACCATGCCATGTTGCCTTAACAGCTCACACCAGGAGTGCTACAAAGGGATTGTATTAGTTTCCTGTGGCTGCTGTGACAACTTACCACAAACTGGGTGGTTTAAAACAACAAAAGTTTATCCACCCAGTTCTGGAGGCCAGAAGTTCAAAATCCATTTCACTGGGCCAGAAGTAAGGTGTTGGCAGGGCCATACTCCCTTCAGAGGCCTTAGAGAAGAATCTAGTTCTCTTCCAGCTTCCGGGGTCTGCCAGCATTCCTTGCTTGGTGATCTCATCACTTGGATCTCTGCCTCTGTCTTTACATCATTTCCTCTTCTGTGAATGTGTGGTCTCTTCTGTGTTTTTTTTTTAACCAATATCTGCTTTATTATTATTATTATTTTACATCATTTCAGTCCCTGGGGGGTCACCCACCACTTCCCCTTCCCACCCGCTCCAGCTGGTCCCCACTCTCTCTTTGTGCAGTTTCATTTGGTTGACCATATATTAGTGAAACCATTTGGTTTCTGTCCCTTTCTATCTGGTTTGTTTCTGCTAGAATGATTTCTTCTAGGTACATCCAGGTGTCTATAAATTCAG